>CM029017.1:197055218-197223231 GCA_016801055.1 Panax notoginseng
TGATTTGATAATGAGAGATATTGTGCAGTTGATAATTATTGAAACAACAATAATATAAAATATCAGAGTGTAGCAATTATTGAATCAAATAAAATATTGAACAATAATTACTGTAACAATTATTGAGTAGTGTCTTCTTACGTATGAATCAATAATTCAAAAATACTTTTCAATACCGTATGTTACTGTGTAATCACGCGTATTACTGTATTTTAACCGTGGGTATTCCAACAGTGTTAACGGTAACAATTACGTCGTTATTTATAAAAACTCAAACTTGTCGTTTTCTTCATCCGACCGTTTTTCGTTATGGGACCCACAAATGGCTGCGCCGTCGTACGAATATTCTCCGACAACAAGAATATTCCAGGACCAAACAAATTATTCCCGACAAAAATGAATATTTTATGACCACTTACTTATTTTACAAAATTTGCACATTTCACCCATAACCAAAGCATTATATCACTTAACACCTTATTATTTCAAGATAAAGAATAAAGGAAATTCTATTTTATTTATAAAAAGTTGGGGTCTTACAGGCGAATTATGAATTTGATGGTACTTCATATAACAGAAGTGCTATTAGCTATAATAATAAAAGATCATAATCAACTACTATCAAAGAACCAACAAGGTGTTGGCTTGTAGAAACGAGAATATACATACAATCATATTGTAAAACAGCGGAATTATGACATAAATCGAATTTAAAAATTTTTCTACAATCCCAAGAATCACCTTATGCAATATTATTAATTGAGAAATGATAAAAGATATATTTTATGAAGATGATCAACTCCTTCATGTGATCTTCAAGTTCAAATCTTTTGATCCTCCGTGCTTCTCAAATTCCTCAAATCAAAATTTTTGCTAGCCAAGTGTGCAATGCTCTAAAGTTATCAACCAAGAGTGTATTGATTGAAGAAGTGAATATTTAGGTTTCTTCACACCTTGGATGGTTAGCCTTAATTCTCTCTCTCCTAACTCTTTTAGGTTTTGAGAATATTGATGATTCTTATTATTAGTCTTTAATCTAAATAAGACCCCCCTTATTTATAGACCATCCTCACATCCTAAACCTTTTAAGACTTGGAGTTTTAATTCAATTCCTAAACTATTTAGGAACTAAATAACTAATAATAATAAATAATAAGACTCCTCTTATTAATTTATAATTAGTATTTCTCCAAATACTTAATTATAAATATTAAGTTATTTAATTTATTATTATCAAGCCAATTAATTTTATATATAATAATAATATAATAATAATAATAATAATAATAATAAGGCTCCTCTTATTAATTTATAATTTAATATTTCTCCAAATAATTAATTATAAATATTAAGCTATTTAATTTATCCACTAATAAATTAAATACGCTTAATTCATTATTATTAAGTCAATCACTTCTAAAATTATATTTTTCTTTTTACGGTGTGACCATTTAGGTTAAATATTAAGCCGGTAGTAGAATAAATAAACTAGAACAATTCTAATATTATTTATAATGAATTAAACTCCTTTAATTCAAATAAAAATAAATAATATCTATTCTACATCATGGGTGAGACCTTACAATAATGTATCATGACTATCCAGATAATATGAAATCAATGTTTAATCACAAAGAACCTATTCAGTTAATAGTTACCATATAATTCAATCATTCTACCACACAATGTCTCAATCAAATATAAAACATAGAATTATTGTCAAGTTTTATCTAATTGATCATATTTATTTTGATTCTAAAGTGCACAACTCTAGTTAATGTAAATTAGAAACTTCTTTATAATTTCCATTCACCCTTGCCAGAGATTTACGAGTTGTCACTTATTGAATCACATAGAACATTCTTTCCATTTACAAGAAGTGGTAGATCATATGTTGATCATTCATCTACTTCCATGTACACTTTATTAGACCCGAACATACCGTATAACATACTCTGAAGAATTGAGGAATAGGACAAAGTATAACTCAAAATACATAAGGTACTCAGACGATCTCATGCCCAAGGATCAGTACTCCTATCACTATAAGAACTTCTATTGACAGACAAGTAAAACTCCATTAGGGTTCTTTTAAGCGAGTCGTGTTCGGTGAACTTATTCTCCAATAACCACTTACATACTTGCCTTAGTGTCTCCACACAAATGATTATGAGATCAATCACCCTCTTTAACAGAACAAACCTAGTATGTACTAATTTATCTAGAATCAGTAACCCCACATTAGTGATCCAATAATTAGGAACATTTTAGTCTTGAGCTATCTTAAATTTAGATCTCATTAGCATGATCATCATCATGATTCTAAAAACATTACTCCAAAACTACGGGTCGTCATATTTATTTAATTCAACCAACTAAACATGAATAAAGAATGTCTTTAAATGAATAACTTTTTTTATTAATAAATGAATAAGATTACAAAGTAAATTCTTATCGCATCCTATGTGATTGGCTTGAGGGCATACTACTTTCAATCTCTCACTTCTACTAAAGTCAATCGCCTGCTATCAATACCCATCTTCTCTAAGTGGCGATCGAACTGTTGCTGAGATAATACTTTATTAAATGGATTTGTAATGTTGTTCTGAGAGTCTACTTTATCTAAGGTGACATCTCCTCTTTCTATGATTTCTTTAATCAAATGAAAGCGCCACAACACATGTTTTGATTTTTTATGAGACCTGGGTTCCTTGACTTGTGTAACAGCTCCAGTGTTGTCACAATATACAAGCACTGGTCCTTAAATGCTAGGAACCACCCAAAGTTCTGTAATAAACTTCTTCATCCAAACAGCTTCCTTTGCAGCTTCACTTGCAGCTATGTACTCTGCTGTCGACGTCGGGAAAAAAAATTCTTTTTTGGAATTCTTCTTTTAGCCTTTCTTACCCTTTATGTTTCTATGCGGTTCGAATTTGGTTTGAAAGGGCGAGTTTGAAAAAAGGGTCCGACACAAAATGTCGATGATTTAAAAATTTAGAGTTGCCAGTTGGTAATAGTGAAATGGTTGTACTAACTCAACCGAATTTGAAGAGGTTTGCAAAAAGGCCCAATGATTTGACTTTGTTTAACAGGCCTTGGAAATCGAGATTCATAGAGTTTATGGGCATAATTAAGCAAGGGGAAGGTGTTAAGCACCTTCTGACTTCCGTGAAAACACGGTTACCGTGTCTTTTTAATTTCCTAATTATTTGAAATGTGTGTGTGTGTGTGTTGCAGTTAATTGTGCCTAAGTGCTTTATTCGAAAGTAGTGTTATGTCTCTTTTACACCTATATACAAAGGGTTTGATTTGTATAAAAGTTCAATTTTAATACAAAGCATATAAGATGTGTATGACCCCAACTTTTTATGAATACAGATTTAATTTTCTCTAAATATTATTTTGAATAATAAGGTGTTGATTTGATATAATGACATAGTTATGGGTGATATATGCAAATTTTATAAAGTAAGCAAGTTGTCATAAAATATTCATTTTTTCGGGGAATATTCATACGACGGTGCAATCATTGGTGGACTACATAACGGAATAACTGTCGGATATAGAAAGTGACAGAAATAACCTTTTTATAAAAATAATGACAAAATTTTTATCGTTAACTGTTGAAATATCCGATGATAAAAGTACAGTAATATGCGTTCTTGCACAGTAGCACACGGTATTGAACAATATCTCTGATTGTTGATTCTTACGTAAGAAGTCACTCAGTATTCAATAATTATCACAGTAGTTGCTACATAGTATCTCATATCATTGATTCAATAATTGTTACAGTAACATCTGCACAATATTTTATATTATTTGAATAATATTATTAGTTAACATTATTGAAAATATCTAGAAAGTTCTGTCGAGCTAGGAAAATGGGTTAGGTTATATAATTACGCACCAATAAGGATAAATCCTTATCGAAAAACTCCCTCTTTCCTGAGAATGATCTGGTTGTCAATATTATGAGCTTATAATATTAATTGTGAATAAATATTATGTGGTGGATATTGGTTCAATTTTGATATAAATGAAGTAATTTAATTAGCATGTAACATTTGTTGAAAGTTTGACATATTTTTCTATAGAATCATAATTATCTTCTCCGATAAAATAATCATTCAAATATATTATTATAATTTTACATTATAATAGTATAATGTGATAATATAATAGTATAATTTTATAATTTATAACTTTTTAAATAGTAATATTATTATAATATACGATTTGCAGGCATGTAAATTTGTGAGTGGAGGTGAGAAGGTTTGCTTTGTATTCCTTATCTTTTCCAAGTTGGTGGAAAGAAATTTTCTCTTGCAATACATTCATTTGTTTCCAAATTTGTGGGTCTCACCCATAAGGAATTGAAGGTTAAGCAGAGAAAAAGGAAATAAAGTTAGCCAGAGAAGAAAAAAAAAGTTAGGCAGATTTATTTATTTTTTTCCTCCGTGCTGCACTATAAAAAGGGGGGTAACCCTCCATCCTAAACACACCAAAAATTACAAGCGTTCATACTGCAATATTGTGAGTATCTCTTTTGAGTATAAGAAAATTTTGAGTGTAGCTTTTAGTGCAAGATTTTCTCAGGATAATATACGTTATACCAAGTCAGATCTAGTTTCTACTGAGATAAATGATGTTATTTTCTTTCAATACTCGTAAGGGATATCATTTTCTTTCATACTTCATATTATGTAAGTGATACTATTTCATTTCATATTCCTAAATTTAAACTTACTATGGTTAGTATTGCGTCTATAATTCTTGAAATGATTATAAATTCCGTAAGGTTTGCACTTCATCTAATATCATTTCACTAGAATATTGTTCTGATTTTTCTTATTAAATTTTAATCTTTTCATGTCGGGGTACTATTCATACAGTACTATTCATGGGTACTAGTCATATAGTATTATTCATACGGTACTATTCACGACGAAATTTAATTTCTTTTCTTTGTCCAAATTATCTTCTTAAATATCATATTTGAATATTACTCCACAATTAGTTATCATGTTGACAATTTAGAAATTCTTGAACTATGGATAAATTGAATTAAAAATCTCTAATATTTATTTTTGATCTCACTTGATTTATTCTTTATATCATTGTCATCATCCTCATGCTTATATTGTGCTGAAAGTCATCTTTGGCCCGTACTGCAAATTAAGATGAATGGTTGATTGGTATGATTATGACCAGAAATTATGTATTGGTATAATCATGACCTTTAATGTTACAGATAAAGGTTTGTGGTGAAAGTCCTCTTTGGCCCGTAATGCATAGATGGATAGGTATTTGGCATGATCATGACCACTAACGATACAATTATCTTTGGCCCGTAATGCATAGATAATTCGTTGATTGAAAATAATTATTGATTGGTGTTACAGGGATAAAATATTGATGATGTACTTTTAAATTATAGAAGATAGTAGACATCATGCTCTACTCGATCGACTCTTCTAATGGATTGCTTGTTCCGCTGCAGTTGTTGATCTAAAACTTGTTGTCTATTATATTCTATCAGATTTTTCACTGTTAAGGACTAAGGATAATTTGTTCTTCATTATCTTAGTCATAATATTTTTTACTGGGCTAGTTGAGCTCACCATTTTCCTTTTGGTTCCATTGTTTTTCTCAGGAGGCGAGAATGTAGCTGAGATTAGTTGGGGAGTAAGTAATGATCCAAGATGGTTATTATAGTAGTGCTCACTATTTTATAAAATAGCATGACAATAATTATAATAAGGACTTTATTTGAGTTTGGATATTGTCTACGAGACAATATTTGTATTGAAACTCACAGCTTATGTTTTATCGTATTTTACATGACAGTGAATATATAGTTATATATGAGAAGTTTGTATTTGGATTTTGTATCATGTATTTGGCGACTCAGAATAGGTTGTGTAGACCTAGTTTGGGGGCGTCACAAGATGATGTTTTGAAAACAGGTTTTCAAACCCTTATACTCACATATAGTAATCGAGGCCTTTCATAATTCCATTTTATTCCGTATTCGATTTGTTTTAATTTTATTCTCGATATGCGAAGCATCTTCGACAAAATAATATACTTATAAATTTTGGGCTCCTTATGGGCATGAAAGCCATCGAAGTGACCCGAGCACCACAAATATGATTTACAAGCTAACTGTACAACTGAAAAGGGTCCATCACGGGAACCAGATCTAGATCCATCAGCTGGATCTTAGATGCCGTGACTCCTAGGCTAACAAAATATCATATGAATAGGCTGCATAACGAGGATACTGAAATAAAATAGATATTTAATCTAAACGACACAAAACAAAGGATTCATCAGTTAAATCCCTATCTGCGCGTAGCCAAGCTTCCCGTTCCCTCTAGATACAGATCTAGGGTCACGTGGTTGTTAATATTTACAAAAAAAAACTAGAAAGAAAACTAGATTTAAATAAATCTTAGCCATTCTAGCTCAACAATTCAAGTTTTACAACTTTTGAACCATTTAAAAGTTAGATATGGCTAGATCTAGATAAATCTAGTCCACAGATTCAAATATTACAGATTTACATTGAATGAATAGTTAAAACATTTGGTCTTTGTCTTAATTATATAAGCTGTTAAATCTTGATTGACATTTTTGGAGGATCAAGGAATGTCAAGGGTGCTATGCAGATGACTTAAAGTTGAGTACGAAAGAAAGAAATATTATATGTGAATGAGGGAGATGATGAACAAAGGATCGAGGCAAGTCTTTCAGTTCCTATGTGTTATATGAATGTGACTTGACTATATGTAATCATTATTGAAATGTGAATGAAATTTGCTTGAGTAAGTTGAGTTGCATATCATGCATTATGAACTGTGAAAGTCAAAGTATGACTATGTTTGATTGAGTTATGGAACTCAATATATATGTGATATATTACATGAACATATATTGTTTAAAATGATGGTGCATGAATGATATAATGGATTATGAGTAAGCCAAAATCCCAAAGATTCTAAAGAAATATGGAAGTTTTTCCAAAACAAACACAGAAAATTATTGTTATGACTTATGTGAATATTTATAGATATGCAAGGTATGTGACGTGAATATATGGCTAATATGTTCATATGTGTGTACATAGTTGTGTAAGATACAAGAAGTGAGGTTAAACTAGAATTTATATCGGTACTCACCGAACGAGGCAAGTATCTTAACTTTTGCATTTACTATATGCAATGGATATTTGTAAGAAAATATCCTATCTATAATTTCCTAAATTCTGTACAAACATGTTATTAAATTTTATTCAATCTATTAATTGCTTACAAGTATCTCAATATTATTTTATATGATTCATATATAATCAAAATTGTTTTGTTCTTTGTGTATTGAATTTGGTTATGCAAGTGTTCTCACTTGTATAATTTGTTGTATTTGAGCAAGTATCCTTAAACTCAAAATTCTTTGATATAGCAAGTCTTGATACAAATTATTTAATTTTAGTATGTATACACAGTTTAAAGGCAGTCTAAGCCATTTGATCTGGCTAGACATAATTTTAAATATTTCATTAAATCGTGAAATATTATTGAGATTAGATATAGCTGTCCAACTAAATTATTTTGGTTTGGACTCAAGTCTGAGCAGAACATCCCTAAATTGGGAAATTTTTATTTGCACCGAGGTGGTAATGATGAAAGAAAATGTCGTTCCTGTAGCTAGTGTTGATCAACATAGGGCATAACGAGCTGATCAACCACCGTGCCCGTAAGTCAAACGGTTTGCAGATGAATTTATGTCCAAACCTTTTCGAATTTGAAAATAAAAGTTTATGGTCTAGTGACCGCTCAACATCTATAGTCAATATGTCATTTCAAAATTATAAACGATTTGTTATGATTATTTCAGTTACTTCACAACTGTAGATCCGTTATAGAAGTAAACTCACAGAAAACATTTAATCCTTTTGAACAGTGTTCATTAAATGTTATTATTTGCTAAGCAATTGAATGCTCATTCTTGTTTTGAAATTAAATGTTTTCAGTTGAGCGAGATCAAACAAAAGATTCTGGCAAGGACAAGTGTAAAAGGAAGCTGAATGAATAGTTGGAAAGCGTTACTTGTAATAGTTAGAGTTTTGAAATGTGATAATATATTATCTATCATGTAATAAAGTACTTAAAGGTATTCGTACCTGGGAATAGATAACTCTGATGTAATATTTTCAATTATTTAATATATTAAGCAATTTGTATGAATAGTATCGTGGAACACTGAATGCGGGTTTCAAGTACCCGTATTTGGAGGTGTCATTAAAAACATATACCATGATCCATTTCAAAAATGTTATATGTAAATGTTAGGTTCAACTTCTAACTTTAAGCATTCCATAAATATTCGCAATATAACCCATCAAGTATATATATTCACGAAACTCTTGAACTTTTATACAACATTGTCTTTATATTTACCTACTTTACAAAGTAATTGTAAAGTTACATCTCTTATTTGAAACAAGTATTCTTTTTCAACATTTACTTATCAAGTATACTGAACTTTATACAACTCAACTATATTGCACTACAACAAGTAGCACCGGCTTGGTACAAACTAAACTTAATAAAGCAATACGTCGTTATAATAATGTCGCGTCCCGAATCTTCATTATTATGATCATCCGATAACTCTACTTTCATTTGCAAATTGTATATTTTGTAAGTTTGAGCACTGCGATCCAACAAATCTAATAGTTTTCATGCATCACATAGCATTCATAGTATGCATTTTAGTCATGCTTCATATTCTTCATGCTATGCATTTTATACTCGCATCATACATCTTATGTAATGCATCTACATATGCTCCAATATACATCTCAATATATGCATTTTTATATGCGAACTTCCAATTTCATCTTATTGTATTTAGATCATGCATCATATGTTATTAAACTTAACATTTCTCAAATATCACAATATTCAAGATAAATTGAGTCTCCATATATAACTCAATTGACTTTAGTCATAAGTGGACTTCAATAATCCATATTGTATTGTAATTCAGAGCATGTATATAACACATAATCATAAAGATTTCATCATATTGCAACAATAATTGCACATAATCAATATCAATTCACATGATACAATTAAATTGAAAAACTTGCCTCTATTTTTGCTTATCCCAAAACATTCATCGAACGTCCATTGCATAACCTCTTGCATCACTTAACATTCATCGGACATCATTCTTCATTGCATATCCTATATATATTATCAAATTATAATATTAATGTAGGGATGACCATTTTACCCTTGCTTAGTCTTGTTCATCCATTTTTGTTGCAAATAAGTCGAAAAATTATATTATGTAACTTTTCAATTGATCTTTAATTCTCTTTCTCAACTTTCTTGACACCAACATAATTATCAAAGGCACTTGGGCCATGTCTAGTTAATATTATTTTACGCACAAAATATTTTTCCCTTAATTATCAGCTTTATTTACTGTTTTTAAAAAGGTCATTTATGCTCAAAATCGCAGCATTTTTTATAAATTGAGTTTTTATCCAAACATCTTGAAATTTACATGGAGCCTTCATATCAGTACACACTTTCATTAAAACTTTTGTAATTTTCTGGGCTGATTAGCATTAGATATTTCAGTTCCAAGTTTTATTTTCTAAAGTTTCTTTTGGTCATAACTCTCGCCTCAGGAGTCGGATTGAGCCCAATTTTGGACTGGAACTTCCTGGTACTGTATACTTTCAGCACAAAAAGGGCCTAATTTTTGGTGCATGTTAACTGGCCGAAAACAGTCACAAAAATTTGGACAGTACGGTTATTTAATTTTATTCCAGCTTTACCCTCGCTAGAACAGTCATAACTAATTCGTTTAAAAACATTTTTTAGCAATTATTGCGCCCACGCTTAGCTAACTTCCAGGGCTACAACTCTTATGCTTTAACCATTTTCAAATTCTGAACACATAATTCCAAATAATTCATACAAGGCATAGGTCTGAATCTAATTTCCAGATTGGACAGTTTCGGCATGTCATAACTCGGTCGTCCGAACTTGGAATGAGTCCGTTCCGGAGGCTACGAATATCTGGGATTTCCCACTACTAAACCCTAGAAAATCATAATATTTCAGCAAGTCTAACTAGCCAAAACAGCTAGCCCAAAAGTCCTCTCCCGAACTGATTTCTAGCTTGGACAGTTTTGATGCCCTAACTTTGGAACGCCATAACTCGGTCGTCCGAACTCGGAACGAGTCCGTTCTGAAGGCTATGACTTCCTTATTCAGTATAATATACTATCTATTCGCTTCAAGAGGCTTAATATAGCTGTTAGAATGTCAACACGTTGTATTTGTGGTTTATAAACCTTCTACAATGCATTTATGGACCTCGTATACATCTACATGTAAACTTGTAGTTATATAGTGTATTCGTGTCTTCTCTTGTGTATTCCTAGCTAATCTTTTCTTTCGTTAGTATTCTACATGAATTGAATTTTTAGTTTCATATTCCTAATAAATTCCTCGTATTTCTTGCATTCATACCTCAATCCTTAAGCAAAGTTATACATTATCCATATACTCTTATGGATGTATTTAACCATGTAAACACTATACACATAGTATTCACATATGTAAATTCTTGATTTTATATAACCTTCGTTTTTATTTTTAAAAACTATTTTCGTAATCGATTCATATTTCTATGCAAACTCGAGGTTATGTAATATTTATTGTTATATATTAACTAACTACATAAGCCACATTCATTATTTCATATTAACTAATCACCTTTATCTTCATTTTGAAAATCTTTCGTTTTCACCTTTCATTTGATATATAACTTTTACGTTCTATATGTTTCAATATAGTTTTAGAAGCGTAAACATATTACGTGTTCACTTTCTAATACTTCATGGACCATTACATGAATATTTCTTATCTTTATACATAATTAAACTCAAGTTTATATAGCTTTTACACCTTTGCATTAGTTCATTTCATGTGTTAATTTGTTAAAACCTGTCGAAGACATCATTGCGAATACAGATAGTACAGCTGCCCAGCTGTTTCTATTGTTGTTGCTGCGGTGTGCTGCTGCCAGGCTTGGCCTGGCTAGCCCAGCCACCTGCATCCCCCTTATGCCACGACGCCGACTTTGCGAATTTGTAATTCCTAAACTACCAATTTAATCCCAACCAATTTTGGACATGTTATAGGTGGTATATCCACCTATTTTTAGAAAATACGAGCTATGCAATTCGAATAAACTACGCGAACCGAGAGCAAGTCAAAACTGGCCAGCTGGGCTGTTACACAGCGCAGCCATATGGCTGCTGCTGCTGGCAGCCGGCGTTGCTGCAGCGCAACAACTTTGCTAAATTTTATCTCTTAGCTCACTTATCGGATCACTCTCATTTTTGAATATATTGTACATGGTATATAAGACTATTTTTAAAAAATATAAGTCACCCATTTCGGGTTCGATAGACAGTCCGAATAATGCGTCAAAAATGGGCGCGTACACTAATTTTTCAAGTTTTCATATTTCGTTAAAACTCGCCACGGCTTGATTTAATGTCACGAGACTCTTATGTTATCTTAGTTTAGATCATACAAAGTTATCTTAGGCTTCGGCTCCATTAAATTATGTGTTTTTAGCCAATTTAGTTTATTATGGCATTTTATCAAACAAAACGAGTGCGCCTAGCTTGTGGACTGTTTTCTAAGGTTTGGAAGCTATGTAATTTATCCAATTCTCCCACCTTATTACTCCGCACAACCACTCTAGTCTCCAAGGCTTTACTTCAGTCCACAAGAATCCAATTCAAAAGATAAACTATAAATGAACATGTATTTACAAACTAACTATCAAGTTAGTTTACTAACTTTAATTTTTTCCGAGCTCATTCACAATATACTAACTGTTTTTGAAAACTAAAAACCAATTCTAACATATCATAGCAACATAGCAATTCTCAATTACGGTAAAAAATTTACTAATTGTTCTTTTTTTAACCGAAATGAAAAGGTTTGATGGTTATACCTTCGCTTTGCTTAATCCTTAAACCTCTTGTATGCTTATTTGAATTTTGAAATTGATTTAGCAGGGTTGTGATAGGCTTCGGCTGGGTGGAAGAAGGATTGGTTTAATTCAGCAGATGGGGAAGAAGGGAGTAGTTTGGTCGGCAATGAGAGGAAGAAGGAGAAGAGAGAGCCGAAGCTTTATAGGCTTCAAATTCCTTGGTCATTTAATTCAGCAGGTGGTTGGGACATGTAAACATTTTCTGACAGATTACCTTGGAGGAAAGCATTGTTAACGTCAAGTTGCCTTAAGGTTTAGCCATGACTTAAGCCATGACTTACACCTATAGTAAACACAATACGAATGGTGGTTGGTTTAACCACAGGACTGAATGTGTCATTGTAATTGATTCCCGATCTTTGGTGAAAACCCTTTGCAACCGGACGAGCCTTGAATATGTAACAGAACAATCAGACCTACGTTTAGTTCTAAAAATTCATTTACATCCAACTAGGTTTTGACTTGTATCATGTGGTACCAATTCCCATGTCACATTGCCATTTATGATCTTTGAGAGCTAATTGGGTCATTGTGTTTGGTTCAAGATCATTGGATTTGGTCAGTTGAATGTGTAGGTTTATTTTTGTGAGAGGTTTATGAATGTTGTTCTTAGCTCTAGTGGTCATCCTATAAGTAGGTTGTGGATTATTTTGTGGTGGTTGATGTGAGGTGTTTTGAGGGACAGGTTCAGGCAAATTTAGATCAGGTTGGGTGTTAGTTGGTGATGGAGCTTCACTAGAGGAACGTCCACTGTAGATGGTAAATTGAGTGGTGGTATTGTAGAAGATGTGGAGACACGACTTGGTGGGGTAATCCAAGTGGAGATCGATAGTAGTGGATTGTGGACGAGGTAATTGTCGTTATAAATTATTGAAAGGAAACACAGATTCCACAAACTTGACATGTCGAGAGACATAGATTTTTGAAGTTGAGGGATCAAGACAATGGTAGGAACTCTAAGTTAGAGAATATCCTAAAAAGAAAGGTTTGGAACGAGACTCTAGTTTGTGAGTTGTATATGGTCTAAGCCACGGATAACACAAACAATCAAAAATTTTAAATTTGAAGTAGTTGGGTGTAGTTCGAAAAATATTTTCATATAGAAAGGAGAGATTGAATGTGGAAGTTAGCATGCGATTACTTAAGTAAACCGTGGTTGCAAAAGAATGAGTCCGGTAAGTTAAAGGAAGTGATGCATCAGAGAGTAATGTTAAACCTGTTTCAACAATGTGAAGATATCTTCTTTCAGAAAATCCATTGTGTTCATGTGTGTGGGCTAATGTAGTGAGATAAGAAACTCCAATTGTAACAATCCAAATTTTTTTCAGAAATTATTTTTATTTAATTTAATATATATATATATATATATAATCATTTTCTTACACGGACACGAACCAACGAACAAGTCATATTGGACAAAAAGCTATTGATATACATTGACCCACTAAACTCTCTCTCTCACTCACGTGGGTAGTAAAACCAACCAACTCTCTCTCTGTCTCCTCTTTATTACGTGGGTAGTAAAAAATTCAAATCTCTCTCCTCTTTACCACCCCAAGTTAAGGGTGTAAACGAGTCGAATCGGAGCGAACAGAGAATTACTCGAATTCGACTCGAAATGATAAATTCGTATTCAAATTCGGCTCGAATTCGAATTATATTTGAAAAATCCTACTCAGATTCGACTCGACTCGACTCGACTCGAATATTTATTACTCGAATTCGATCCGCTCGACTCGAATATTTATTCAAACTACTCGCGAGCTTCAAATTCAAGCTCAAATTCGAGTCTCCACATAATAACTAGTTTTATAATAAATATAATTATAAATTGAATTTGTTATTTTACTTAAAAATAAGAAAATATATTTATTATTACACTTTACAAATATAAAATCACAATTAAAATAAAAAATAAAACAAAATAATAACTAATTATCCTAATTCGATTTAAATTTGTATATATTATAAGAGAATGTATCAAACATCTAATCGAATATGTATTAAACGAGTATGTATCGAATCGCAGTTAATCAATAATTCGAGTAGTTTGAATCTTAAACGAGTCGAGTATAACCTTGCTCAGATTCTACTCATATTTTTATTCGAACTATTTTTAATACTCAGATTTAGATCATATTATTATTAATGAATCCGAGTCTCGCTCGTATTTTTTCGAGTCGAGTCGAACTCGAACTGTGTTGGCTCGTTTACAGCCTTACCCCAAGTTAATAATGAACCACCAACTCTATCTAGCTTCTCTCTTTATCACCTAGATAGGTTAATTGAAAAAATTACCTCTTTGAATAAACCAACTCTTTGTTTCATTATTCCTTATTATATATTTTGTTAGCTAATTTATTTGACGAAAATGATTTTTTATTTTTTATTTTTTACTTTTTACATTTTATCGTTTTAATTAAATTCATGCCTAAATTTAAAGATTGTTTGGGTTTGTTCTTCTTACACCATTTCTAAGGCTTTTATTAATTTTTTTAAATATATTTTGAAATAAGAGCTATTTTTTAAAACTTAGGACTTTTAGACAAAAATTTAAGTTGTTATTTAGTGTTAAAATTTGGAGTCCATTGTTATGTTAAAAAGAGGGCTTATGCTAAAATTAGTATTTTTTTTTATTGATTATTACAGTTAAATTGAAATGGAAGATATGAATTTGGAGTCAGAGAATTGTGAGAATGATATAGTAGGGAGTTATGCAAGTTTTCCCTTCAATAATGTAGGAGGGGATTGCATTTACTATCCTCAAGTAAGAGAAGAATGGCCACGATGGAGATTTATTGCTTGAGTACTTTAAAATTGAACAAGGCAAGAATCCTTCATTTATTTTTAAAATTTAGACAGATGAGGAAAACATATTGCTTATTGTTTTTGGGCTGATGGAACATCTAGACGGGCTTATAACTTTTTTGGCGATGTAGTGATATTTGATACCACATACAACACTAATTGTTATGGAATGATCTTTGCACCATTTTTAGGGGTCAATAATCATGGCCAGACAATTGTATTCGCTTGTGCTTTTTTATCTGATGAGACAATAGATTCCTTTGTTTGGCTTTTTAAGCAATTTTTAGAAGCTATGTCTAGTGATGCCCCAAATATTATTATCACTGACCAAGATCCAGCAATGACACATGCTATACCTGAAATTTTTTTGAATACATATCACATGTACTGTAGTTGGCATTATTTGACTAAGTTTTCAGAAAAGTAAGATTTGGTTAAGTATAGCCACTATTTTTCGGAGTTTTCAGATTGCATTTGGAAGTCAGAATTATTTGAAGAGTTTGACTCAAAGTGGTTGGAGCTTGTTAAGAGAAGTGGGTTGAGCGACAATAAATGACTAAAGTCAATGTATGAGATTCACTCAACATGGGTGCCTGCTTATTTAAATCATGTTTTTTCGGCCAATATGTCAAGTAGCCAGCGAGCAGAAAACTCTCATGCATTATTTAAGAGGTTTGTGAATAAACGTTTATCATTGTTTAATTTTATGATTCAGTTTGGCAGGGGACTTACAAACCAACTGTGACGCCCCCAAAATAGGTCCACACAACCCATTCTGAGTCGTCAAATACATGGTACAGAAAATAACTACAACTTCATTATTACAATTGTCGTACAAAATACGATAACACATATGCTGTGAGTTTAAATACAAATATTGTATTCTAGACAATATCTAAACTCAAATAAGTCCTTATTACAATTATTGATACACTATTTTACAAAATAGTGAGGACCACTAAAACAACTACCCTGAAACATCACTCCACACCCCGACTAGTTCCCACTATATTCTCGTCTCCTGGGAAGGAAAATGGAACAAAAAGGAAAAGGGTGAGCTCAACTAGCCCAGTAAAGAATATTATGACTAAGATAATGTAGAACAAATTATTGTTAGACTTCAATAAATCAGATCAAATATAATGGGCAACAAGTTTTAGATCAATATTTGCAGCGAAAATAACAATTCATTAGAAGAGTTAAGTAGAGAATAAAGTCTACTATCTTCTATGATTTAAAAGTTCATCATCAATATTTTATCCCTGTAACATCAATCAATATACATTCTGGATCAAATATTCATCTTTGCACTACGGGCCAAAGATATTCATTTGTATCACCAGTTGGTCAGGTTCATCTCAACACCTGTCCATCTTTGCACTACGGGCCAAAAATATTCACCAAGTATTTTTCATCTTTGCACTACAAGCCAAAGATATTCAGTTATATCATCATTTAGGACTGAGGATGATGAAAAATATTTTAAAAAAAACGAATCTAGTGAGATAAAAGGACAAAGATTAGGGATTCGTATTTCAGTTTATCCAAGTTCAAAAATACTCCATAATAATCAATTGTGGAGCAAATTTCAAGAATGAAGATAACATGAATACAATCAAAGATAGTAACCATAATACACAACTTAGACCAAGAAAAGAAAATTTAATTTTTCTGTGAATAGTGCCGTATACGTGAATAGTAATCCCGACACGAAAAGATAACAATTTCATAATAAAATCATACTTCGTGAATAGTACTCGTGAATAGTATCGTATTCGTGAATAGTGTCGTATACGTGAATAGTATCGTATACGTGAATAGTAACTGTGACACCCCCAAAATAGGTATACATCACCCATTCTGAGTCGCCAAATACATGGTACAGAAACAAATACAACTTCATTAATACAATTGTCGTGCAAAATACGACAACACATATACTATGAGTTTAAATACAAATATTATCTAATAGACAGTATTCAAACTCAAAAGGAGTTCTCATTACAATTATTATCATACTATTTTATAAAATAGTGAGGACTGCAAAAACAACTGACTGGAAATATCACTCCACACCCGACTAGTTCCCGCTATATTCTCGCCTCTTGAGAAGAAAAATGGAACAAAAAGGAAAAGGGTGAGCTCAATTAGCCCAGTAAAGAATATTATGACTAAGATAATATACAACAAATTATCATTAGTCTTCAACAGGGAAAACTCTGATAGAATATAATAGATAACAAGTTTTAGATCAACAATTGCAGCGGAAACAATAATCATTAGAAAAGTCAAGTAGGGAATGAATTCTACTATCTTCTAAGATTTAAAAGTCCATCATCAATATTTTATCCCGATAACATCAATCAATATACATCTTGAATCAAATATTCATCTTTGCACTACGGGCCAAAAATATTCATTTGTATCACCAGTTGGTCATGTTCATCTCAACACCAGTTCATCTTTGCACTACGGGCCAAAGATATTCATCATATAATCGTTCATCTTTGCACTACAGGCCAAAATATTCAGGTATATCACCATTTAGGACTGAGAATGATGAAAATATTTTAAAGAAAACAAATCCAGTGATATAAAAGAACAAGGATTAAGGATTCGTATTTTTGTTCATCCATGTTCAAAAATATTCTATAATAAACTATTGTGGAGCAAAATTCAAGAATAAAAATCAAAACATGTATACAATCAAAGCTAGTAACCATAATAAACAGCTTGGATAAGAAAAGAAAAAATTAATTTTTTCTGTGAATAGTGTCGTATACGTGAATAGTAACTCCGACAGAAAAAGATAAAAATTTTATAAGAAAAATCTTACCAATATTCCGGTATAATGTTATTAAAAGAAATAACATCATTTATGAAAAAAAAAATAACATCCCTTAGCTCAAAAGAGTAGTACTTCTGGCTGGAATATAAATATAACGCTGAAGGAAACTTGCACCATATAGCAACACTCAATGTATCAAAATACTCACAAAAATATGCTCGATAATATAGAGAGAGAAAACTTCAGATTCTGGTGTGATTTTCAATTCTAACCTAAGCACCCTATTTATAGAAAAATGCGTAGAACACCAAAAAAAAAAATTAATAAAATATTATATTTATAAAAAAATTTCACGCCCATTTCTTGAAAATCTGATTTCAGCCACCAGTGGGGTCCACCAACAATGATAAAAACGTTTTTCTTAAAAAAAGTAAATAAAACTCAAAAATCAATTATTTTAGAACTTCAATAATTCATAATAAAGAGCCCTTTTATCTGAAAAATTTAAATCTTATGTCCATTCCATAGGAAATTTAATTCTCTACAACTTTGTAACTTTAAAATTTTCCAAATTCTAAACAGAAATTGACCGAAATCCACATGCGGACGATTTTGCAGACTATAATCAAATTTTAGTCAAAAACGAGGCCCACTAACATGTTTAACATGTTTTTAGCATTTATTGTAACAAAAATACTCTTCCTCCTCATTTATTCATATATCGCACATTCATTGTAAAAATATCGCCGTTATTATATTATTATATTATCACATTATACATTTATAATGTAATATAATAATATAGATAAAATATCAATTTTCAATAATTGTCACTTTTTTAAAAATTCCTCTATTTATATCTACATCAAATAAATATTTTTCTTATCATATAAATCAATAATTAATTATTCACAAATAATATTACAGAATCACAATAATGACAACAAGGTCGTTCCTAGGAAAGAGGGGGCTTTCTGATACAGATTTTTCCTTAGTGGCGCGCAATTAGGTGACCAAACATCTCCTTAGATAGAACTTTCTTAGACATTGTCAATAATGCTATCTAATAATATTATTCAACTAATATGAATTATTGATCTCATAATAGAAAATATTGTGAAATGACAATTATTGAATCGACAATATAAAACATCAACGCAGCAATTATTGAATCAATAAAATAAAATATTGAACACTAATTACTGTAACAATTATTAAGTAGTGCATTCTTACGTAAGAATCAATAATTGGTACAATATCGTGTGTTACTGTGCAACACTGCATATTACTGTGTTTTAACCACCGAGTATTCCAACAGTGTTAACAGTAACAACTACGTGGTTATTTATAAAAACTCATACTTGTCGTTTTTTTCATCCAATCACTTTCCGTTATGGGGCCCACAAAAGGCTGCACCGTCGTACGAATATTCCCCGACAGTAAGAATATTCTACGACCAAACGAATATTCCCCGACAACAATGAATATTTTATAACCACTTGTTTATTTAAAAATATTTGCGCATTTTACCCATAACTAACCACATTAATCAAATCAATCACTTACTATTTCAAAATAATAAATAGAGGAAATTCTATTTTATTCATAAAAGTTGGGGTCTTACCGTAACCTCGACATGAAAAGGTAAAAATTTTATAATAAAATTTATACTAATATTTTAGTATAATGATATTAACAAAAATATCATTTACAAAAAAAATAACATCCCTTAACTCAAAAGACAAGTACTTCTAACTAAAATATCGGATATAATGCTGAAAAAAACTTGCATTGCTTATCAACTCTCAAAGTATCTAAATACTCACAAAAATACGCTAGATATATAGAGAAAGAAACTTTTAATTCTGGTGTGATTTTCATTTCTAACTAAGCATCATATTTATAGGAAATGCTTAGCACACCAGGATTAACAAAATCCCTTCGGTGGCTTCTATACACCCCTTCTTTGAAAAATGAGCACACCACTTTTGAAATAATTCTCAGCACATTTTCCACAAAAAATAAAAGTGGGGCCCAACCATGTTTTTAATAAAAATATTTATTTTTGAATCTTCAATAATTCATAATAAATAACCTTTTATCAGAAAAATATGAACCTTATGTCCATTCCATATAATATTTAATTCTCTACAACTTTGTAGAAGAAAGTTTTTCTAAATTCTAAACAGAAAATGTCTGAAATACACATACGGATGATTTTTAATACCTCCATTTTGACAAAATACTGATAAAATACCTCAACATTAATTCCTTCATTTATATCCACATAAAATAAATATTTCCTTATCATATAAATCAATAATTAATTATTCACAAATAATATTACAGAATCACAATAATGACAATCAGGCCGTTCCTAGGAAAGAGGGGGCTTTTCGATAAGGATTTCTCCTTACTGAAGCACAATTAGGTGACCAAACTCCTTTCCTAAACAGAACTTCCTTAGACATTGCCAATAATGATATCTAATAATATTATTCAAATAATATGAATTATTGATCTGATAATAGAAAATACTGTGCATTGACAATGATTAAAAACACAATAATATAAAATATCAACATAGCAATTATTCAATCAATAAAATAAAATATTGAACAGTAATTATTGTAATAATTATTGAGTAGTGCCTTCTTACGTAAGAATCAATAATCCAAAAATACTGTGCAATACCGTATGCTACTGTTCAACCACGCGTATTACTGTACTTTAACCACCAGGTATTCCAACAGTGTTAACGGTAACAACTACGCCGTTATTTATAAAAAAAACTCATACTTTTCATTTTTTTCATCCGATAGTTTTCCATTATGGGGCCCATAAATGGCTGCGCCATTATACGAATATTCCCCAACAACAAGAATATTCCACGACCAAACGAATATTCCCTGACAACAATGAATATTTTATAACCACTTGTTTATTTAAAATATTTGCGCATTTTACCCATAACTAACCACATTAATCAAATCAACCCCTTACTATATCAAAATAATAAATAGAGGAAATTTAATTTTATTCATAAAAAGTTGGGGTCTTACAACCTCCTCTCCTTATGAAATTTCGTCATCAAAATTGACGTACATACCTGGTGTTTCGAAAAGGTGAGGATACCTCGCTTTTATTTTCGATTCCAACTCCCATGTCATTTCCTCAATAGCATGGTTCCTTCACAAAACTTTAACTTGTGGTATAACCTTGCTGCGTAGGACATGCTCCTTCCTATCCAAGATCTTGACAGGTGCCTCTTTGTACGTTAAATCTTCGGTTATCTCATTTGGTTCTAACTCAATAATGTGGTTTGGGTCTTTCACATATTTACGAAGCATAGATATGTGAAAAACATTATGAACACGAGATATGCTTGGAGGTAATGCGAGTCTATAGGCCACATTTCCTACTCGGTTAAGAATCTCAAATGGACCAACATATCGAGGATTGAGCTTTCCTTTCTTCCTGAATTTTTTAACTCCCTTCCATGGAGCAACACGTAACAATACATGATCCCCAATATTAAATTCCACGTCCTTTTGATGAAGATCCGCATAACTCTTTTGTCGATCTTGTGCTGTTTGTATACGTTGTCGGATCATTTGGATCTTCTTTGTAGTCATACGTACCAACTCTGGTCCCAACAATGTTGCTTCACCCACCTCATCCCAACATACTGGAGAACGACACTTTCGTCCATATAATGCTTCGAATGGAGCCACACCTATACTTGCCTGATAACTATTGTTGTAGGAGAATTCCACCAATGTTAGGTACTTGTCCCAACTCCCTTTGAAGTCTAAAACATAGAGTCTCAATAGATCTTCAAGAGTTTGAATAGTCCTTTCTGATTGCCCGTCCATTTGAGGATGATATGCCAAACTGAATCGTAAATTCGTGCCCATAGCTTTCTGCAAACTAACCCAAAATCGTGAAGTGAATCTTGGGTCACGATCCGAAACAATGGATATTGGCATGCCATGCAATCCCACAATCTCATTCACGTACATACGAGCAAGACGTTCAAGGAAATAAGTCTTCCGTATCGGCAAGAAATGAGCAGACTTGGTTAATCTATCAATAATAACTCAAATCGCATCTATGCCTTGAGAAACCTTGGAGAGACCAGTAACAAAATCCATGGTAATGTGTTCTCACTTCCATTTCGAAATCTCAAGTGGTTGCAATGAACCCTTTTGCACTTGATGCTCCGCCTTTACACGTTGACAAGTTAAAGACCTCGAGATAAACTCTGCGATCTCTCTCTTCATATTGCTCCACCAAAATGTATGTCAAAGATCATGATACATTTTGGTACTCCTAGGATGGATTGCAAACGGTGTGTTATGTGCCTCCATCATGATTCTATGCTTCAAGTCAGAATCGTTAGGAATGCAAAGTCTGGAGTTAACTCGAAGTATTCCTTCTTCATCGATTTTTGCTTCTGGAATAACACCTTCTTGTACTTTCTTCTTCATGCGCATCAGCTCTGGGTCTGTGACTTGAGCAGCTTTAACTTTATGGATTAATATCGGTTCTACTCGTATATTTGATATCATCACGTGGGTACTTGGAGCCTTTAACTCTATCTCCATTCTTTGAAAGTCATACAAAATGGGTTTTGTGTTAAAAACATCGCACTCGTACTCGCATAAGATCTTCTACTCATTGCGTCAGCTACCACGTTTTCTTTTCCAGGATGATATTGAATGGTATGGCCAAAATCTTTTAACAGCTCGAGCCAACGTCGTTGCTGCATGTTGAGTTCCTTTTAGGTGAAGAAATATTTGAGGCTTTTATGATCTGTATAGATCTCCACTTTCTCCCCATACATGTAGTGTCTCCAGATCTTCAACGTGGATCGAAACGACTACTGCCAACTCCAGATCATGAGTATGATAATTCCTCTCATATTCTTTGAGTTGTCACGAGGCATAGGCTATGACTTTTCCATGTTGTATTAGAACACATCCTAACCCTTTGCCCGAACCATCGTCGTAGATAACAAATCCATCCAAACCAGATGGTATTGTCAGAACAGGTGTCGAAATGAGTCTCCTCTTGAGCTCTTGGAAACTCTTCTCGCATTCCTCGCTCCATACGAATTTTATATCTTTCCAAGTCAGCTGAGTTAACGGAGTAGCGATTAGAGAAAATCCTTCCATGAATCTCCGAAAATTACCAGCCAATCCCAGAAAGCTACGTACTTCGGTCACCGACTTCGGTTGCTCCCAACTTTATATTGGCTCAATCTTCGCCGGGTCAACAGAAACTCCATGTTTTGACACCACGTGCCCAATGAATGCTACTTCCTCAAGCCAGAACTCGCATTTCTTCAGCTTGGCATATAGCTTGTTATCATGAAGCCTATGAAGTACCAGCTTCAAATGGTGCTCATAATCTTCACGACTTTTGGAATAGATGAGGATGTCATCAATAAAAACAACAATGAATTGATCTAAATATTCTTTGAACACACGGTTCATCATATCCATGAAAGCAGCAGGGCATTAGTCAATCCAAAAGACATGACTAAGAATTCATAATGCCCGTACTGAGTTCTAAAGGCAGTCTTCGGAATATCCTCAGTTTTAATCTTTAGCTGATGATATCCAGAATGAAGATCGATTTTTAAAAAGAATTGTGCTCCTTGCAACTGGTCGAACATGTCATCAATGCGAGGTAGCGGATACTTATTCTTGATGGTGACATGGTTCAATTCTCAGTAGTCAATACAAAGTCGCATACTCCCGTCTTTCTTCTTTACGAATAAAATAGGAGCACCCCAAGGAGATGTACTAGGACGAATGAAACCGATGTCTAACAACTCCTGTAGTTGGACCTTTAACTCCTGAAGTTCAATAGGAGTCATTCGATATGGGATTTTAGAAATGAGTTTTTTACCAGATTCAAGGTCAATAAAGAATTCAACTTCACGTTCTGGGAGTAGACCGGGAAGTTCTTCAGGAAATACGTCAAGAAATTCACTAACAACAGAAATATTATTCAAATCTGACGTATTTTTGTTCAAGTCCATGACATGGGCTAAGAAAGCTTGACATCCATTTTTTAATAAACAAATGACGTTATGGCTTGATATGACAGTGATTGACTTTAGTGGTTTGGTTGCTTGAATTCGCATAACAGGTTGGTTAGGAATATAAAAACTAACAACCTTACGAAAATAATCAATTTTGGCATGATGAGTAGTTAACCAATCAATCCTTAAAATCACATCAAATGTAAGTATTTTCAAAGAAATAAGATCGACAGGTAATGTGATGGTCCCAACTTGAATTAAGTAAGATTTATAAACCGTGGTTGTAACGAAAGTTTCTCATAACCGAGTTTCAACAGATAAGTCAAAGTCTAATTTCTCAGGGGTCAAGTTCAAACGTTGAGCACAAGCATGAGAAATAAAAGAATGGGTAGAACCGGTATCTAATAAGGTATAAACTTCACAAGAGTTTATGAATAGCTTACCCGTGATCACCTCGTTCGGGTTCCTCACATTTTGGGCAGTCACGACAAACGTTCTTCTAGGAACCACCGACTTTGACTTTTCTAGGACAGCCTTTGGTGTCATCATTACTGCTAGAATTAACTTTCGCTATAGTACATATTCCACCCTTAGCTACTTCGTCATACTCCTGTTCCATGATCTGAATCATTAATCTTCGATCCATATCAAATTGGGGTTGACCGCAATGTACAGGATAATTTAAAACTCGATGTTGGGTTCTCCCAATTGCTATCCAGAAAGAGAAATACATATCATCTATTTTAGCCTTTTTAGATCGGACTTCTTTTTCCACAATATCAACGCGTCGTGTGGCTTTTACCCATGCATCCTTCATTCTCACTCGTTCAGTTGTTTCTTCTTTCAGCTGATCCTTGACATTTGAATTCTCAGATTCCAGCTTTATCATCTTATACTCTGCAAAAGAGTGCTTCTGTTCAAGCATCACATATCGGGTAACACAAGCTTGAATTGTTGCATCCTTTTGCTTCACGACCGTCTGTCGTTCTTCAGCCTGCTCTTCTAACTCATGAATACGATTTTGCAGTTCTACATTTTGATCATAAAGTTTTCTTAATAAATCCTCCTCAGGTTTCTCTTCTTCCTCACTCTCAGCTGCTACCTCTGCGACTAGCTCTGATGCAACTATTAATTCTTCAGTCACCACATGGATATCTCTAATTTCTTCTTCGCCTGACATTCTACAATCAAGTTTAATAACTTAATTAGTACTCCCCAATAAAATCTTTGTTATAACAAAATATTAAACTCCAATATTTATTCTTTAAATGAATATCCTCGATTCATCACTTAAAATTCTATATGAGTTCATCTCTAAATTTTCAGATGTCATTTTCAAATAATACTACAAAACAAGGGTTAAATAAAGAAATTAACATGCCACACATTATCCCTATATTCTAACCGACCAAACAAATAAGCTTAGGTAGGACACACTAGAGAAGGATTTACTCGTCACTCCCTTCCTAGTTCTAACCCCAGATCTCCATCAAAGATCATATCCCTAAGCTCTGATACCAACTGTGACGCCCCCAAAATAGGTTCACACAACCCATTCTGAGTCGCCAAATACATGGTATAGAAAATAACTACAACTTCATTATTACAATTATCGTACAAAATACGACAACACATATGTTGTGAGTTTAAATACAAATATTGTCTTCTAGACAATATCCAAACTCAAATAAGTCCTCATTACAATTATTGATACACTATTTTAAAAAATAGTGATGACCTCTAAAATAACTACCCTGAAACATCACTCCACATCCCGACTAGTTTCCGCTATATTCTCGCCTCCTGAGAAGAAAAATAGAATAAAAGGGAAAAATGTGAGCTCAACTAGCCCAGTAAAAAATATTATAACTAAGATAATGTTGAACAAATTATCGTTAGCCTTCAATAAATCAGATAAAATATAATGGGCAACAAGTTTTAGATCAATATTCGCAGCGGAAATAAGAATTCATTAGAAGAGTTAAGTAGAGAATAAAGTCTACTATCTTCTATGATTTAAAAGTTCATCATCAATATTGTATCCCTGTAACATCAATTAATATACATCCTGAATCAAATATTCATCTTTGCACTACGGGCCAAAGATATTTATTTGTATCACCAGTTGGTCAGGTTCATCTCAACACCTGTCCATCTTTGCACTACGGGCCAAATATATTCATCAAGTAATTATTCATCTTTGCACTACATGCCAAAGATATTCAGTTATATCATCATTTAGGAATGAGGATGATAAAAAATATTTTAAAGAAAACGAATCTAGTGAGATAAAAGGAAAAAGATTAGGGATTCGTACTTCAGTTTATCCAAACTCAAAAAAAACTCCATAATAATCAATTGTAGAGCAAAATTCAAGAATTAAGATCAAATCATGGATACAATCAAAGATAGTAACCATAATAGACAACTTGGACCAAAAAAAGAAAATTTAATTTTTCTGTGAATAGTGTCGTATACGTGAATAGTAATCTCGACACGAAAAGATAATAATTTCACAATTAAATCATACTTCATGAATAGTGCTCGTGAATAGTACCGTATTCGTAAATAGTGTCATATACGTGAATATTGCCGTATACGTGAATAGTAACCTCGACATAAAAAGATAAAAATTTTATAATAAAATTCATACCAATATTTCGGTATAATGATATTAAAAGAAATAATATCATTTACGAAGAAAATAACATCCCTTACCTCAAAAGACAAGTACTTTTGACTGAAATATTGGATATAATGCTGAAAAAAACTTGCACTGCTTATTAACTCTCAAAGTATCTAAATACTCACAAAAATACGCTCGATATATAGAGAAAGAAACATTTGATTCTGGTCTGATTTTCATTTCTAACTAAGCACCTTATTTATTTCTAATTAAGCACCTTATTTATAGGAAATACTTAGCACGCCAGGATTGACAAAATCCTTTCGGTGGCTTCTACTCACCCCTTCTTTGAAAAATGAGCACACCACTTTTGAAATCATTCTCAGCACATTTTCTACAAAAATAAAAGTGGGGCCCACCCATGTTTTTAATAAAAATATTTATTTTTGAAACTTCAATAATTTATAATAAATAGTCCTTTTATCAGAAAAATATGAACCTTATCTCCATTCCATATAAAATTTAATTCTCTACAACTTTGTAGAAGAAAGTTTTTCCAAATTCCAAACAGAAAATGACCGAAATCCACATACGATGATTTTTAATACATCCATTCCGACAAAATACTGATAAAACACCTCAGCATTAATTCTTTCATTTATATCCACATAAAATAAATATGTTCTTATCATATAAATTAATAATTAATTATTCACAAATAATATTACATAATCACAATAATGACAACCAGGTGTTCCCAAGAAAGAGGGGGCTGTTCGATAAGGATTTCTCTTTACTAGCGCGCAATTAGGTGACCAAACCCCTTTCCTAGACAGAACTTTCTTAGACATTGCCAATAATGCTATCTAATAATATTATTCAAATAATATGAATTATTGATCTGATAATGAGAAATACTGTGCAGTGACAATTATTGAAACAACAATAATATAAAATATTAACATAGCAATTATTGAATCAATAAAATAAAATATTAAACAGTAATTACTGTAACAATTATTGAGTAGTGCCTTCTTACGTAAGAATCAATCATCCAAAAATATTGTGCAATACCGTGTGCTACTGTTCAACCATGCGTATTACTGTACTTTAACCACCAGGTATTCCAACAGTGTTAACGGTAACAACTACGCCATCATTTATAAAAAAAAGCTCATACTTGTCGTTTTCTTCATCCGACAGTTTTTCGTTATGGGGCCCACAAATAGTTGCGCCATCGTACGAATATTCCCCGACAATAAGAATATTCTACGACCAAACGAATATTCTCCGACAACAATGAATATTTTATAACCTCTTGCTTATTTAAAATATTTGTGCATTTTACCCATAACTAACCACATTAATCAAATCAACCCCCTTACTATATCAAAATAATAAATAGAGGAAATTCAATTCTATTCATAAAAAGTTGAGGTCTTACACCAACGTCATCAAGAGTTAGTAGCTAACAACAAAGACAAGATTGAAACGCCTAAGGTGAAATTGGAGCATGATTTTTTGTTGCAAATGGTTAATATCTACACATGTGAGATCTTTTTTGAATTTCAAGATAAGCTTATAGTGAGCTTATTGAGATATAAATTTGAACTTGTCAAAGACGTTGATAATCTTGTTGTGTATTAAGTTCAAAAAAAAATGAGGTAAAGTACAAAGTGAGGGAGATCCTTTATGACAAAGAGTTGGATTATGCTTATTATAGCTGCAAAAAGTTTGAAAGTGTTGGAATATCTTGTAGGCATCTTTTGGCATATCTTGACAAGTTTCATGATTATGAACAATTGCCAACTAAGTACATCTTGAAGAGATGGACACAAGGTGCAAAATGGGAATGTTGTAGGCAATAGTGGCACTGTGATAAGAGATGACAAAAAAAATATTGCAAATCGGAGAGAAATGGTTAAATTTGGTTTGGAAGTAGTTGACACGGCTCTAGAAAGTGAGGAAGGTACAAAGATTTATAATGATCATATGGGTAGTGCACTTGAAAAAAATTAATCAGATGAATATTTGTGATAAAAGTGTATGAGTTTCTGGCGAAAAAAGCAGTTTAATGTTAGTTATTTTAGGAAAATGCAGTGCAAGCAATGAACATGTGTTTTGTTAACCAAATCAAGTGCGAGTAAAAGGGTGCAAAAAAAGGCTCAAGGGAGGAAAAGAGAAGGCATTGGTGAGTAGGGGTGAGCATGGTGCGATTTGAAGTCTAAACCGCACCCAAAACTGCTTAGGTGCGGTTTGACAAATCCAAAACCGCACACGAAACAGCTTGTGATTGGTGCGGTACGGTTTTAAACTATGCGGTACGATTTCAATTGGTGCGGTTTCGGTTCCAAAACTAATTGAAACAACAAAAAGATCTAAGCCTTCAATATAATTTAACACAGAGTTCACATCAAGCTATTAATTTAGTGACAGAGTCGGCAATATGAATTATATCATACATAGAACCAAAGTTCATTCTGCCAAATTTGTCAAACATGTCAAATTTACCATCAAATCATAGAACAGTGAGACACATAAAATAGTTTTAGTTTATAATAAAGGAATGATCCTTTAAAACTAAAACATGTATGCTATATAAAACAACAGATACCATATATTCAATAATAAGCAAGAAGGTTTATCTTGTTCCCCAAAAATTAAAAATATATAATGGAGATAGAGTGAAATTCTATCTTATATATTGTAGGGAGGACTTATAGAATATAATCCTAATTGTACCTAATTTGAAAAATAATCTATTAGACTATTATTACTATAACATAGCCCTTAACCAATGCATCAAGTGTTCGAAGCAACGAATTTGGCCCCTCAACCATAAGTCCGTCCAGTAAAGCATCAAACAAATCCGAAATTTCGAAACTTAAATGCTTAATTTTTGACTCTATAACTTCTAACCATCTTCTTTCAATTGGTGAAAAAATGACAATGTAAGACTAGGAATTTCTCTAAGCGTGTTCAAGTAAAAAGTAACTTTAGAATTTACTAAAGATAATACATACACACATGGTGCGGTTTCAGTTTTATGCGTGCAGTTTTGGCTAGTAACCAAATCGGAACCGTAAATTTGGTTATTCAACCCACCTAAAACGGCCACATACACCGGAACCGATGGTGAGATTTTAATTGGTGCGGTTCGTTCGGTTTTTGGTGCGATTTCGGTTCCAATTTAGTTACTTGCTCAGCCCAATTGGTGAAGGCAAAACAAAAGAAGGCTAGAATGTGTCATGGATGTGACAAAATTGGACAAACACATGATAAAAGAAATTGTCCAACGCTCCAAAATTGATAAAAATATTTTTTTTCCTTTCAATTTTATTTAAGGCAATTAACTTGAATTGTTGAACCAACTGAACTGCCCATTTTCTTATGCAGCTGATTTAGAGTTAGGGCCATCCAATTTAAGGTCGCGTTTGGTTTTGGTTTAATAGTTTTTCTTAATTCCTTCCTCATTTAGTTTATTTTAATTTCCTTTCTCACATAAAATATATTATTATTATTATTTCTCATTTTCATGTAAACCATATATATTATATATATTACATAATATTCAAAATAATTACATTTCAATGTAATATATATAATATTATTTATATATTACATATATGTAAATACATGAAAATGCACTAACTATATAAAAGAACGTCATCACAGAAATTATCTTATTATCTCTTATTAAAATATACTCCCTCTGTCCCAAATTAATTGCTCAGTTTTGACTTTTTTAAGTCAAATTGACTATTTTTAGAATTAATAATTAAGCATATATAAATATATTTTTAAAATTATAAAAATTGGGATTAGTAATAAATTGTATATACTTTCTTTTGGTTATAATCTCTTCGCTTATATTTTAGCCAAAATAGTAAAAAAATTAGTTTTAAAAATGGTCAATTTGACTTTAAAAAGTCAAAACTGAGCAATTAATTTGGGACGGAGGGAGTAATTTCTAATAATTTTATTATTAGAAACTATTTCTTAAGCCTGTTATTTTTTTTAATATTCTTAATAAATTATACAATAAATACATATTAATATTTTTACCACATATTCACATATACATAACATCGCATGTATTCATGTACATTGTAACATATATATAAAATAAATAAAAAATTATTCACAAAGTTCTTATTTTAATTAATACTGAAAACTTGGATTATTACATTTTTATTTAATCCTTAATATAAGTATAAAAGCTAGAGGTTGCGATTTCAGGGACAAAGATTGATAAAGATGATTTCGAAGGTATATCATTTATTGAATTAAGAAAAGATTGAAATAGGTTAGTTTTAATATCTATATTGATATTGACTGTCATGCAAAGTAATAATAAAATTTGATTGTGTTGAAAATTCATGGTACGAAGGAAAGATATAAAAGAAAAAAAAATCCACATTTTTATTAATTAAAATATTGATTATTGATGAAGAATTAGGTTGAAGCAGTATTTAATGCACAAGATCGGGATTTAATATAGTCTAGATTTTTTGGGGTCGTTATAGTTGGTATCAGAGTTGTATGTTATAAACCTTAGGTAAGGGTGCTTTAGGTTATAACCGTAGTGAAGAAAAATTAAAACGACGAGAAATAAACTTGAATAAAAGTTTAAGTAATATGAAATGAATTTAGAAACTTCACAAATAAGTTAAAATATAAACGGATATCGGAAATTCATAAACTAAGAGCCAAAGTATTGATAAGAAGATTTAAAGAAGAATCATGAAAAGTCATAAAAAGATGAAAATCAGGAGTTACCTGATTCCAACAATAAAGATGACAAGTGATTATATATTATTATATTAAATATAAAATTTTTAATTTATTTTTTTAATTAAGTTGATTAAATTAATTGATATTTGAAGTATAAATTATTTGATTTGATTTGATTTTATTAGTTGATTTAATTTTATTTAATTTTAAATTAAATATAAAATTATATATTTAAATTACATAAAAATTTTAATTAAGTTATTTATTTTAAATTAATTTTTAATTTCATTTTCATTTTATTTTATTTTTATTCTGTATTATATAATATTATACTATTGTATTAAATATAATTTGCTTTATTTATTATATTTACTTAATTAAGTTGCTTAATTTAATTTTATTTCATTTTTATTATAATTTATTTTAGTAAATTTAATTTAATCTATTTATTATATTATATTTTTTTAATTTATTAAATTATATTTTATTTTATTCTATTTAATATATATTATTATATTAAATTTAATTTTTATGATTTATATGATTTTATAATAAAGTTAATTAAATTAATTGATATTTGAAGTGTAAATTATTTGATTTGATTTTATCTTATCTTAATTATTTTATCTTATCTTATGTTATTTAAATAACTTATTTTATATTATTATCTTATATTATATCAAATCAGATTTATGTAATTTATTATATTATTTTATTTAGTTATACTTAGTTCATTTTGTTTTATTTTATTAGTCGAAAACTAATTAAGTAAATGCTACTTAATTACTGAAATTTAGTATTAGAAAATTAAGTAACATATATATAAATAGTTTGTAGGGCCTACAAATTTTGCATATCCAAAATTCTGACAGAATTTTCGTGGGAAATTCAGTCAGAAATATCAAGCATCCAGTAATTGAAGAAATACATTATAAGCTGGAATTGCATCACGAAAAGCAAATTCAAACAATACATAGGATGATATACACTTACAGAAACTGTAATATTGCACAAAATAAACCCAAATGTACTTAATATCAATTTGCAACAAAACCCTTCCCAATTTCAGCAACAAAACTCAATTTCAGCAACAAAACAACAACTCCAAAATCCAATTTGCAGAACAAAACCCTTCCCAATTTCATCAACAAAACAACAACTCCAAAATCACATCCCTAATTTAAGTATACACCCAACTTCAACAATTATATCAATAACTCACAAATTCATCCAAATTTTAGCAATTATATCGACAACTCACAAATTATCCAAAATTCAGTATGCATTCTCATTGAATTACCCATATATATAAACCCTAAAAACAATCAAATGTATATATGAACCCTAAAAAAAATTGGGAAGCACTTACCTTGAATGAGGAGGAAAATCTGGGCAGTAGTATGTGGCTGCAGCCTCTAGGCCTGTGGTGGGGGTGGCTGTGGAGGGGGTGGGGGGAAACAGAGGGAAAGGGAGGGGGTGGGGCCGGGTGGGGGGAACTGCTGGCTGGGGGGAGGGGTGGGGGGACCGGTGGCAGGGTGAGGGGGTGGAGGGTACCAGTGACCGGATGGGAGGGGTCGGGGGGATGAAAGAGGGAAGGAGAGTGAGAGAGAGATTGAAAGAGAGAGTGAGAGTGAGTGTTTGAAATGAAAGGATCAGCTGCAGAAGGTGAATAGATTTTATTCGTTAATTCCGACGAAATTTCTGTCGACAATACTTCCCTTGGAACAACTTAAATTCGACAAAATTTCCCTCGGAAATAACTTTAGTTCGTCAAAATTAGTTTTCGCGCTGGCAGAAATCTTGGCGCCACTTGTAGAGTTCTAATTCCGACAGAATTCTGACATGCTATTTTCGAGGGACTTATAGTCGACGCATTATTCCTTCGGAATTAAGCTTATTTCGACCGAATGTAGTCCGTTAAAGATAAGTCCGTCGGAAATAGCCATTTTCTTTCTAGTGACAAACAAGGTCTGTAATACGAAAAACATAAAAAAAATCATAATATAACATGATTAAAGAGGAATAAGAAGATCGTAGGACGAAGCGATCGTAGGGAAAGGAAAGAATCGTAATATGATTGTAAATCAAGATCACGATGTGATCAGATTGAATTGGAGAATGACAGATAATCTATTAAATGATTGAAAAGTAATAGCTTGATGCTATAATGAAATGGTACTATAAAATAGTAAAATGTAAACTCAGGAAGAGTTATAAGTGATAAAATAAGGATTTAGAAAATTTTTGTTTTGAGCAAAGAGAAAATTAGGAATTTTTCTATTTCAATTGAAGGCTCATTGTTGGTAGCTAAATTAAACAAACCTTTGTATGGGTGGCAATGTCGAGCAAGCTGGTAATGCTGAGCAGGCTGATGATGATGCCGATCGCAAGCGAGGGGGGGTGATGGTGATGATTTCCACAAACCAGAGCAGGAACGCTGACCCCCGCCCAATGATCCTCCTCATAACGGTGATACTACTAGTTTAGGTTGATTTTTAGTATAACATTTACTAAAAATTTTTGTAAATCGTTGTAGTTTAGCTTGATTCTTTGTAAATCGTTGTAGTTTAGCTTGATTCTTTGTAAATCAATATACTTTACTTTAGTTTTGTAAATAATTAAAGTTACTTTGATTCTATGTAGTTTATAACTTGTGTTGTAAATATTGAAAGTTACTTTGATTTTTTGTAGTTTATAACTTATATATGTTATTGTTCGGATTACTATTTGTGTTGTTTGTATATAGTAATTATATATACACGTTAAAACATGTATATAAGTTGCAATTAAAGTAGTTACGTTGTATGTGCTATTATTTCAACGGATTATTGTATGTGTTTTTGGGATAAAATAGATTAAAGGTACAAAAATGGGCTTTAAAACCTGAAAACTGAAAAACAAAAAATAATAATTTTTTTTTAAAAAAACGTTACTTCTGACGGAGTAGCTTAAGGTCGATGGAATATCTGATAATTCCGACAAATATTCTGTCGGACTTAATCCCTCGTACACGTGACATGTGTGACTACTATGTTGTATTTATGCAAAATAATATATTACAAAGTTAAATAAAAATATATAGTAGTTTATTTTGTGTAGTTACCGTTATGTGTAAATTAAATGAGACAAAATTAATTTACACATGAAGATTTTGTAACTGTTCTAAATAAATTAATTGTTTAATTATTGGGATATTAATTTTTTATTACCGTTAAAGAGATTTAATTTCATTACCGTTGAAGAGTGTACCGTTGCTATATTATTATTGGGATATATTACCGTTGCCTTCTATTCTCATATAAAAGAAAAGGAAAGGCTGAGCTCTTATACATACATACATACATACATACATACATATATATATATATATATATATATATATATATGGGGAAAATGGGTATGCACAGCCGTGTTCTTTTTTTTTACACAGTCTCCAAAACGACGTCGTTTTGGAGTTAAAAAAAATAAATTCGCGTCTTCTGTCTATCCTCCTCCCAAAACGATCAAACCTCTCCCCTCCCAAATCACAGATCGAAGCCCTGTCCTCCCAAATCGATCGCGCATACCTCTAATTCACTCAAGCTTCTCCCCCAAATCAATTGTGCATCAGGGCTTTTCCACTAATTCCTGTAATTCCTTCTTGTTCACATCCATTGGAGAAGTCAGCACCCACCTTGAATCACCGTGTGAAATCGCCAAAGATTTGTATGCCATTCCGACCCAATACGTATACAGGTATGCATTTAATTTCTCTGTTTTGTGTAATTGTGTCCAATTTCTTTTCACATCATATACTTGTTCAATTTATTCTTTTTCACCCATTTACAGTTCAATTTATTCTTGTTTAATTTATTCTTCTCTCTCCCCTATTAGCAAGAGTTGATCGAAATCACTTTTTTGCACTTGACCACCATAACGTGGGTGTAGAGAACTAGTAGTGCTCATCTGACTTGGGTCTCTCAGTGGTTCTGCTTACATTTAGAAGTGGGTTTAGGATTTTTATGCTTTTCTGAGAATGCTTAACTATTTTTTTTATATTTCATAAAACATATAGGTGGTATCTATTTTTCCATGTGTTGAGCTTTTGTCTCAAGGTAAACTGGGGAATGTTTTGTTGATTTTCCTATTTTCCTTTTGCACTATGTTTGATTTACTTATATATTTTTTATCAGCACAACTTATGTGGTATTGTTGAAATTCGTATGATGCTTCATCAAAGCTGCCTTGAATATGTTTAAAATTAAGTCTGCCTTCCACATTTGTCTTTATGGTGCTACTTTTTGATTGTACAGTGGTTTGTGTACTCAGTGGATTCATTTCGAAGCTCTTAGATTTATATTAAAGTTCTCCTTGTGATTAGACTATATCGCATCTGTTTCTACAGTGGTGGAAGTCCTAAGATGGAAGTTTGTAATGTTCCTGAACATGGACATGCAGATAATGCTATGTTAGGACAATCTGAGATGGCCTTACCATTACAACACTCAGAGTCGACGTTAAACCTTCATGACACAGAGTAAAAATTTGCCCAACATTTTGAACTTTGAATTATATTATCAATTGAATTATATGTTCTCTTTTTTGTTCCAGTGTTAATATAGAGGATGACTATACAAAAACTTCGATAGAAGTTCCATATGTTGGATTATCGTTTCCTAGTCAGGACGACGCATGTGCGATGTATAATACATATGCAAGGCATAAAAGATTCGGACTCCGTTTGTCGAATCTTGACAAATCTAAAACTTCGGGGGAGGCAATAGGTCGATTAATTATTTGTAGTAAAGGTGGAATTGCAAAAGATAAAGATCAAACACTTGAAGAGAAATCGAAGAAACGACGAAGACAGGTAAGATCTGACTGTCGTGCAAGGATGTGGATCCATTTAAACCAAAAAACGAAGACATGGCATATTACTAGTTTTTGTGATGAACATAATCACGAGTTTACTAGCCCTTCATCAGCATGGAAACATCGCTCTCATAAGGCATCGTAGTCAAACTGTTAAAAATTTGATGGAGAAGATGCATGAAACTGGATTGCGCCCATCAACAATTGCAAAGGTCGTTAATGCCCATGGGAATGGTGAGGATGAGATGATAACAACACAACAATGTGTAGATCATTTGCGCATACAGAGAAAGAATATGGTTGGTCGCGAATGCATTTCAGTAGTTCATCATTTTCTAGCAAAAAGAGTTAGTGACCCGTCATTTTTTTTTGCCATAGATTTGAAGAAGGATCACAGTCTTAAAAGTGTTTTTTGGGCCGATGGGAGGTCGATATCATCATATTTACAATTTAGTGATGTAGTTTCTTTTGATGTTACATATCGAACCAATAAATTTTCATTACCATTTGCTCCATTCACGGGGGTTAATCACCACAGACAATCTATTCTGTTTGGTTGTGCTTTACTTGCAAATGAGAAAGAGAAATCTTTTACATGGTTATTTCAAGAGTGGAAGAAATGCATGTGTGGAAAAGATCCTAGGGTAATTATAACATATCAAGATCATGCTATTTGCAATGCTATAAAGAAAGTCTTTCCTAATACTCGACACCGATTCTGTTCATGGCACATTGAGAAGCATATCACAGAGAGACTTCATCTCCTTCGTTCTAGCAATCAAGCATTTTGTGATGAGTATAAAGCATGGTTTTATAGTGAAACCATATTAGAATCCGAGAGTCGTTGGGAACTTTTGAAGAAGAAGTATGATTTGAATAATAATATTTGGTTGATGAACTTGTATGAAATGCGACATCAATGGGTTCCTGCATACTTCAGAGACATCTTTACAGCTGGAATGACATCTACCCAACGTAGTGAGAGTATTAATTCATTTTTTGATGGATTTGTTCATGCGTTAACTCCATTGAATGAGTTTGTGACGCAATATGAAAATGCTCTTTTATCTCGTCGGCAAGCAGAGAAAGAAGAAGATTTCAAGACAAAAAATTCTCACCCGATATACGAGACTGAGTTGGAGATTGAGAAACAAGCTGGACAACTCTACACTAGAAAAATGTTTGACATATTTCACACTGAATTTAAGGCTAGTTATTCCAATTGGAAGGAGAAAGTGAGAAAGGATGGAGACATAATTGAATACAAAGTTGGAAAGAGCACGAGTCCTAAAGTTAATTGGAGAACTGTCTTGTATGATGGTGGACAGACTCTTAATTGTTCTTGTGCAAAGTTTGAGATGGAAGGAATGATATGCAAGCATATCATTTGTGTTATGAGATTTAAAAAATTTGTTTCCATTCCAGAAATATATATATTGAAAAGATGGACTATGGATGCTAAGTATCGACCTGATATTGTTGGATGTTCATCAAGCGAGGTTGATGTGACTCCTATGATGGTGTTTTCTCTCAAATCAAAAATGTCCAAAGTGTTACAAGATGCTACTTCATCACTGACAATTTTTAATGAAGTTGAATATTTGTTGGATAATATGATAAAAAGGATAAAGGAGAAAAAATTGCAAGATGTGATTTGTCAAATGGATTCAATTCAAACATCTAGTCCAGTTGTTTCCATTGTTGACATTCAAGAAATAACAGTGTGTGATCCCAATGGACCAGTTAGTACTAAAGGTAGACCAAGGGGAGCCTCAAGATTTCAATCGAGTAGAGAGGTAGCTCAAGACGTAAAGGGTAAACAAACTCGTTATTGTGGAGAGTGTGGAGAAGCCAACCATTATAGGACTACTTGTCCAAAACTAGGTACAAACAGTTCATTTTGTTATGTTTTTTTATTTATTTTTATTATAAATATTTAATTTTTATTTTTATTGTTGTTTATTAATAGCAAATCAACATAACAAAGACTCTGATAATGAGAAAGGAAATAAAGGAAAAGACAAAACCACCAAAGGTACTTTCTCCTTATTTTGACTACGAAAACACGATGAACATGACCCTTGAATGAAATTTTCTATATTCTAAGCAGTATGTTTCCCTAATTGGTATTTAAACGAAGTTGGTTCATTATATAGATAATTGGTATTTAAACGAACTTACTTTTGGGATTTTGTGCTGTGGTGATGTGACTTTGGATAGGTTAAGATAGGGGAATGAGGTTTTGAAAATAGGATGACACCAGGTTCAAATGCCGAGATCAGTCCCGAAACCTTAAAGAGGATTAAGAGGTGTTTTCTGCATTATATTGTTGTTACTTTTATTAATGATATTTTTTTTATAGATGTAGTTATTAAATAAACTGTTTTTTGGTGGTACTAGTTAGATTAAATAAACTGTTTACTTGTGACCATTCTATTTTCCATAGATTAACTTCATATTGACTGAATACGATGATTGAGTTTTCAGTTTAAACACTAGCTATATAATTGCACAATAGGATTTATAGGCTTAGTTGTTGCTTATAGTATTAGGAGCCTAAATTTTTTTCCTTTTTTTTGTCTCCAATGGCTTCTTGTTATGGAATAGTCTTACATATCTTGAATAATTTGACACTTCTTCAAGTGGAATCGGCCTTTAATGGTGTTGTGGAAGAGCTTAAGAAATTGACAACTAGTGTTGCACATGTTCTCCTTGTTTTTGTTGTCCAGTTCAAGAAATAAAAGAAAGTGATCCTTTGTTGCTAGTTATCTGTTAATTTACTTTGTAAATGTATTTACATCGTATTAAGCTATATAAATCATATTATTCTCTTTGATGTATCTAATTGTTGAGGCTCTTTTCATGCCATGACTTTAAAATGTAGTCACCATTTATGCTTCATCTACAGGGAATCGCTAAGAGACTTGTTAAAGCTACATGTTCTGTAAGAGCAAGTGGAGGAGTTGACGCCCCTACTAAGTCCTAGTCCACTATAATCTTTTGTTTCATGTTATTCATTTCTTGTATAAATACGAAGACAGAAAGAAAGACACTTTTGGTCAAAAATTGTTTTGATTTGTTTTATCAAGTTTCCTGTGCCATGTTGAGAATATTAAAGATAATTTTGGTCAAAAATTATTTTGATTTGTTTTATCATTTGTTAATGGAATTATTTCATACTTTTTCTTAGTGTCACGCAATTTATTTATTTTTTTAAAAATAGAAGCACAAAGAAACTAAAGTATTACATGAGACAACTTCAAAAAGTCATGCAATTTTTAATGAGACAACAATACGATTATATGAAATTAGTGTTTTGTGATCCGTATGTTTTGTGATCGAGTTGAAATATTATCAAGGTGAACACATATTCCATGAGGTAGTTGGATAGATGGACCCCTTAGGTTGGGACATAGAAAATGCTCCTGCCATTTTGCTTGTAAAACCTAAAGCATTCATCCACATTCTATACAGTTGCAAAACCAAATTCATCAGAAGATTTGGTAAATATTAATTAAGAATAGAAATATAATACATAAACTATATTCGACAAATAAATGTTGCAAACAAGAAAACAGGAAGAATAACTAATACAAACCTCCAATCAGCTTACTCGGTCATTACAAAGTGAGTTAAATTCTACACTTAAAAGAGTGATAAAAAACTGCTACAAACAAATTCTCCACCCCTTTTTGTACACCCTAATAATCCAGAAATAAATACAACTAGAATGACCAAAAGCCAACCAACAAGCACCACCTATGTATCAACTCGTATCAAATGGCCATTGCTTATAAAAAGATGAGCCTTGCCGAGCATGTTTTGGCTGAAGGCTAAATGCTGCCCTTTTTTGCAGCAATGCTAAATGTCAAACGCATATCAAATTTCAAAAGGATATCGCCCAGGTTGCAATGCACGGAACTTCACATCCCCATGACATGCTTCCAGGAACTGATGGGTACTCCGACAACCAAAAAGTTCCACCTTCTAAAAGCTCCACCTTCATTCAGTAAGAGCATATGTAGAGAATAACCAATTACTTTTATACTATGGACATAGAACAATAATAAAGTTAAGCCAAAATGCTGAAGAATATGTGTTGCACATGGTATTAATGTGTTGAGAATAACCAATTACCATGTGTGGTGGCAATAATGTGTTGCACATGGTATTACAAAATGCTGAAGAAACTGTTACGACATTATATAAGAAAGACATGGACACCAGGAATATTATGCAGATCCTTTTATGTACAACTAGTTAGTGATTATAATGTCACAAAATATTATTCCACTACCTGTAGCTGGACTGTTAACGTACATCTAATTATTTTTCTTCTTTTTTTGACAACTACATTCCAAGTTTTAGGTTTGGAATTTAGCGCCAAATTTTAATCAAAATACAATTTTATAGACTTACAATTGTAATTTCAAAGCTTAGAATTGAGTTGTCAATTATTGCGTTATAGTAGTAGTGTTTAAATTCTTGTTTAGAAAGTGCAAGTATAAGTTTATTTCAAATAAACTTTTATTAATTATTAAAGTTAAGTTTCATTACAAAAGCATCATAAGGAGTATTTATTGACTCTAAAAATGAGAGACCTGAAGAATTTGTTGATGAATTAATGGATGCGTTGAATGTGAAGTCTTAATCAGATGAGGTGGTATGTGCCATTGTCGACCACTTGCTTACAAGTTACTACTACGTTTGAAAGGGGTGGTGGTTAGGGCGTGGGGTGAGGTGAGGGGTACACCCAGCAGAACAAAAAAGGGGAAAATAAGGATAAGACTAAAAAATGCTACAAACCCAATGTTATTTGGAAACAACAAGAATCTTATCAGGCAAAAGAAAAGATATGGGGAACGAACAAGACCCCAGTCATAGTAATGATATATAACAATTAGACCCATAATTTCTACAAATTCATACAAACCCAATATTGTTGCAGAAGAACAGAGGAACAATCGTGGTGAAAAACCCATTAAAAATTCACCAAATCGCAACATCACTTTTAAAGGAGTCACATAAACCCTAGAAATTAAAATAAAACAAACCCTTACCGAATCGAGGTGTGAATTAAGGAGGTCTGAAATAGAAGTCGAGATCGAACTGAAGAACTGATGAGCAACCGTGTTTTTGTATTGATCTGAAGTCATGATGGTAAACGCAGCGGCGGTGGCGGCAGTGGTAGGGATGTGCGATTGGGGAGGAGATGATGTGCGATTGAGGAGGAGAAGGGAGAGAAACCCTTAAGCGATTGGGGAGGAGATGCTGCGCAATTTGAGGAGGAGAAGGAGAGAAGCAGCGAATTTATTTTTTTTAACTCCAAAACGACGTCGTTTTGGAGACTGTGTAAAAAAAAAGAACACGGCTGTGCATACCCATTTTTCCCTATATATATATATATATATATATATATATATATATATATATATCATCTTTACAGATATTGTGAAGATATATACTCCCTCCGTTCCTTAATATATGTCGTTTTAGAGAAATATTTTTGTTCCTAAATATAAGTCGTTTGAGCATTTTAAGTAAGCATTAATTGCTTAGTTTCCAATATTACCCCAAGTAATAAATATAACTTTAGTTCTCTCACTACTTTTTGCCCAATAAATAATACTCTCTTTTTCCAATACAAGGGCAATATATACAATTGATAATATATTTAATATTTTACAATCATTTCCTTAATACTTATATACTACTCTAAAACGACCTATATTAAGGAACGGAGGGAGTATTATTTTATCAAAAGGGTTGCACTCACACACACATATATTCTGTATATATCTACTGTCGTTGTTGGCAACTTTTATATACATAGACTACTGCTGTACTTCCGCTTTATATATATATATATATCTATACTTCCGTGTATATATATATATATATATATATATATATATATATATATGTGTGTGTGTGTGTGTGTGTGTGTGTGTGTGTGTGTGTGTGTGTGTGGTATAATTTTTTGAGTTTGAGTAAGAAAAATTAAAAGTTATTCCTGAGTCATTCAACTATTTTAAGTGCTGATTAGTTGGGTGAAGAGCCGTCGAATCCTGGAGTAGGATTTCGTCAGTGACCTTAGCACCGAGAAAAGTTCTCCGAGGGGCGAAATTTCTACTTAAGGATAGTGCGGTGCACGCCTCTGCTCAAAATTATTTGCTATAAATCAATAAGTTCTATTTCTGCCATTCTTTTATTTGATAGTTGAATCCTATATATTATTCGTGTTTCACCAACATACTATTATCGACGGAATTAGTCCTTCGACAAAAATTCCGTCGGTTATATCAGCCATAATTTCGTCGCAAATGTATAATTCCGACCGAATTATCGATAGATTTATTCCGGATCAGCTTTATTATGATGGAAATTTCCACGAAACATTCCGTAAAAATTAAGTTTTTTTTCTTGTACTGATTTACTGATGCTAATCAATAAACACATATCAGTATATAACAGATCATCTGTAGTCACCATGTTTGTTTCCTTATCACTCTTTTGCCTTCCTATAGCATAAGTTTTACCCTCGCTTGTGAATACTCTTCAATCTGCTAAAAAGTACGTGCATGGCATATAATTTAAATTTGGAAAAAATCAGCTCAGGGGACAGAAATTAACAAATAAAATAAAAAAAATCCAAAAGATGCAGAACAATAGTATTAAGTTGCATAGGTTTTCGCGTTAGATCGATCCAATTAGATATGTTGCTAAATTCCACTCTAAAACCAAGTTAATTAGGTTATCTTGTGGTTTTCTACATCTAAATCACATGTACTGTCATTACAACTAGGACTCGAAACATTTTTTTAAACTAGGATTCTCAGATTCCCAGATAAAATAGTCCCACCTTGTTATTGTATTTTTTTTTGAGATTTTAATAAAACAACATCCTTAGCAATAGCGGTTTGGGTAACCCACAGTGCTTGTTGGCGTTGTATAACACAATAAATAAATAGAAAACCAACCAAAAAGTATTATTTCAGCTCTTCCAAAATTAGATATACATTTTGACTTTTTTGAATCAATTTATGAAATTCAAAAATTCAAAATTGATATGAATTTATTTAGTTTTAATATAACAAATGTAACAATTGTAATCTAACTATAAAGTACTACTAATTATCATCTTTGTTGTTTTCAAAACTTGAATGAAATTATATCAATTTTAAGTTTTAGGATTTCTCGAATTGACTTTAAAAAGTCAAAATATATCTCTAATTTTAGAACGGATATAATATTAATTATCATATTTATAACTTTAAATGAATTTATATCAATTTAAATTTTAAAATTTTATAAATTGATTTAAAAAGTCAGAGTAGATCTCTAATTTTGTAACGGGGAAATATTAACTAAGAAGTAATTAACCAAACAAAAAGAATCATAAAGAAATGTGTCCCCCCGTTAGTGGTGTAAGGTCTTCTACAAATAAGTTGCTGTTTTCCAAGTACAGCACACAATTAAGCCATGGCCCTTCAAAACGTTCTACGCATGAATGCAGGCAATGGGGAATCTAGCTATGCTAATAACTCAACCCTCCAGGTAAATCTCCTTTTCTTTCCCTGATCTCCAACGATTTGAACTTTTTTATTATGCTATGATGGTAAAATAAATAAATAAATAAAATTTATGTTGTATTTTGTTTTAATTTCCATTTGAAAAATGGTACAATTAATTCTCTCGCAGAAAGCATTTATATCGAAGGCACATCAAGTTTTAGAGGAAACCGTCAATGATTATGGTGTTGATGGATTCCCCGAGTGTTTCAAGATAGCCGACTTGGGTTGCTCTTCAGGGCCAAACACCCTCTTTGTCGTGTCGAATATTATAGACAATGTTCATGCAATTTGTCAAGAGAAAAGTGTGAAATCGCCTGAGTTTCAGGTGTTTTTAAATGATCTTCCCAATAATGATTTCAATACGATTTTCAAAATGTTACCACCATTTTTTGCGAAATTAAGGGAGGAAAAAGGTGAAAATTTTGGGCCATGTTTTATATCTGGAGTGCCAGGTTCTTTCTATGGGAGGCTCTTTCCAAGCAAAAGCCTGCACTTTGTTCATTCCTCTTCTAGTATTCATTGGCTTTCTGAGGTTAGCATTTTCATATATATTTAGAAAATTAATAATACAATTAATTAATGCATAGCATAATAATTAACACAGGCTAACAAATTAAATTGTAGGTTCCTGAAAGACTAGAGAATAACAAGGGGAAAATCTACATGTCAAGAACAAGTCCTCCCAGTGTTTTTGAAGCATATTCAAACCAATTTGTAAGAGACTTCTCATCATTTCTATGCATGCGAGCCGAGGAAATAGTTCCGACTGGCCGTATGGTTCTAACATTGCCCGGTAGGAGATTTTCGGATCACACCAAGGAAGATTGTTACGGTATTTGGGATTTGCTAGCAAAGTCACTCCAAGAAATGGAGGCTGAGGTAAGATACATTTTTCACTAATCCAATTAAACAAATGATCTTTACTTAATAATCCTTTTCACCGGATTAAAAGAATCTCATTTATCGAATTTTTTCCAATAATTTGCAAAATGATGCAACATTCTCAAGTTTAACATTACTATACAATTATCATGTCATCTAATTCAGGTTCCATGAAGTTGTTACGCTCGCTAAGTTTAAAGTTGCTTTTGTTATTGCAAATGTTGTATCTAGCACACAAAAAAGGTGATGACAAAAATAGGATATGCAATTTTGCTATAACAAATGTAAGGATGTGACAACTTAATGGAATACATATCCCATGGTATCACTATTGAACAAAACATTCAAAATAAATTAGGATAAATTTCGAATAGAAATATAACCTTGAAATTATGTAAAATTTGGAATGGGTGCAGATAATGTCAGAACTAGTGTTACAGAAATATTTATGTTGTCAGAACAAATATGCATGTAATTACATTTTACATTTGTTTCAACGACACTTTTCTATGACCATATATTGTATTTGCTTTCAGGGGTTAGTTGGTGAAGCGGACATCAATTCATTCAATATCCCTCTTTATACGCCTTGCATGGATGAAGTAAAGGCAATAATTCAAAGTGAGGGTTCGTTTAGCCTTAATAGGCTTGAATCCTTTGAATTAATATGGGACTTGCAAGATGATGAAAAACAATTTGGGAGTGATTACAAGGATAGCAGTGGCATGGTTTTGGCCAAAATAAATAGAGCTGGTCTAGAATCTTTGCTAGTAAGTCATTTTGGGAACTCTTTCATTGACAACTTGTTTGATAGCTTTGCAAGAAATATGGATGAGCATCTCTTCAGGGAGAAAACAATTAAACCCTTCATTTTAGTCATTTCCTTGACCAAGAAATGATTCTTCAAGGGGGAGAAAGAAATATTTAAATACCAAGGATGCAGAAAGTTGACACACACAACCAGATTCTCTATTTAATTTGCATCATTGTGTGTTTTTCTTTACAAATAAATGATATTTCTATTGAATTTGTATCAATATGTGAGGAACAAAGGTATCAACAGATTATGCAGCTCTCTTGTGGCTGTATACATTTTGAATTTGTCACATTTGTATATAACTTTGAATTTTTAATTTTTAATAAAATTTTCTTTTACCCATAAAAAAGAATATCATATGTTAATATGTTATCCATATGATGTGTACTGTTTTTGTAATGTCAGTATGTGACAGTGTTATGTGGAACAAAAATGTAAGAGGAAATAAAATAATTGTAGGAACGTCAGGCGGAGTATTCGATGTATATTAATCTGCATTTTTAATTTAGCATGGAAATTGTATATTTGTAATATCAGTAAGTGACGGTGTTATGGCGTGTACTAACGGGTATATAAATTTATTCGAAAACTTTTATATGTATTTTATTGGATAAAGAATATAATGTGCATGTCACTTTTTCAGTTGTCATGAATTGAGTGGTATGCGTCACCCGTCTCAATTCCAAACATAGATCATAAATAACTTTTAAGAATAAAAATGTGGAGTAAAATTTGGGATAAATCACAAGTGAAAAAATATATATTTTATTTTATAATATACTATCTTATTTTTTTATTTCAAATTATAAGATTATTATTAGTTTTTAAAATATTTTAAATTAAATTTAAAATTGATAGTATTCATTATCAACTAATTAAAAAATAGTAAATCTTATCGTTAGTAATATTATTTATATAGTTACAAAATTTCATCATTATATTGATTAAAATTAAATTAATTTATATTAATTTTAAATTTAATAATATCTCAAATTAACTTTATAAAGTTAAGAATAATTTTATATTTTAAAACATATTAAATATTTAATTTGATTAAGATCATTGTCGAGCACAAATTGCCAATGATGGACAATACTTTTCATGAGGAATAAAAGCCTGTATGAAATATGCAGTTAATGTGTGATGACCTGGATTTTTGTAAACTATTAAAATAAAAATTTAATAAAAAAAATTTTAATTGTGAGACGTAATAAGTTTGACTATATATATATATATATATATATATATATATATATATATATATATATACGTGTGTGTGTGTGTGTGTGTGTGTGTGATTTATGTGGAGAATTTAATGTGTACATAAGTATGAAATATATACATACTTGGAACGAAAGAGTTAATAATTAGTTAAACTATTGAGTTAGTTAGTTAGCATGAGTTAACTACAAAATGAAATAAGGAGGTGAAGAAAAGTAATCAATTAATATTAATTAATTAAGATTAGTTTCAAATTATATTGTGAAATAATATAATTTTAATATCAAGCCTTAAGGACAATATATAGAATTATTATGAATTAAATTTCATAAACGAGGAGATTAATTCGTTTAATTAAAATAATGAATTAATATAAGTATTTTTATAAAATGAGGGAGTTAGTTAAATTTATTATATATATATATATATATATATATATATATATATATATATATATATATATATATATATATATATATAGTCCGGATCTTAAGCTCACCCCTTATCCAACTCACTCGAGCTCACCCTCTCTTTAGCGACGGACCCGGCGACGGTTCGGTCATACAACCGTCGTCTATACTTTTAACGACGGATAATATATAGCGTCGCTAAAAGTAAAGACGACGGTTGTATGACCGAACCGTTGTCGGGTCCGTCGCTAAAGGGGGTGAGCTCGGGTGAGTTGGATAATGGGTGAGCTTAAGATCCGGACTATATATATATATATATATATATATATATATATATATATATATATATATATATATATATATATATACGGTCCGGATCTTAAGCTCATCTCTTATTCAACTTACTCGAGCTCACCCCTCCTTTAGCGACGGACCCGGTCATACAACCGTCATCTATACTTTTAGCGACGCTATATGTTGTCCGTCGCTAAAAGTATAGACGACGGCTGTATGACCGAATCGTCGCCGGGTCCGTCGCTAAAGGGGGGTGAGCTCGGGTGAGTTGAATAAAGGGTGAGCTTAAGATCTGGACTATATATATATATATATATATATATATATATATATATATATATATATATATATATATATATATATATAAAATGTAATATATTTATGTAATAACTTAATATATTATGTCAAACGAATATAGATTAAATATGAAATGAAGTAATTAGTTCACTATTTGAAAATTAATGAATTGAATAAGAAAGTTATTTTCTTTTATTAGTTAATGAAGAGAATTATGTTGCCATAATAAATGTAACATATAATGGTATAATATTTAATATTATATTAATTGGATGTGAATGAAAAATATGAAAGAGGGACCAATATATATGTAAATGAATATTGGTGTCAATATTTAATAAATTAAATTAATATTTAATTTATGATTAAATGCATGAGTTAAAAAAATTATTTTGAAACAATTTATGGAAGGAAGGAACAATTTAATTTAATTTAATTATACAATATTAATTGTATAAATTAGATAAGTTATTATTTAATGTAATGTTCGTTACACAAAAAGTGTTAAATTAATTATGTAGTGATTTCATAATTAGTGGGATGATATTTATATATGGTTATAAGTGTATGATATTCAAATTTTGATTAAGAATGAAATTATATGTAATTACAATATATATAAAATAAATTACATGTACAGAATATGAAATGTTATCTATGTAATGTAATGTAATATATATATATATATATATATATATATATATATATATATATATATATGTACTAAGTATGTGTGGGATTTTAATAAACCATGTATGCTAACTAAGTAGGTGTGCTGAGAATGAAGAAAGGAGTAATTCATATGTTGAGTCATTGAAGCTTAAGCATGAGTTGGAAGTATTTAGATGAGGAAGGGAATTAAGCGTATTGTTGGGCCATAATACTTTACGCATTTGGGCTTGACCAATTGGACTCCTCCCACAGGCCATGATACTTTACACGAGTGGACCGGACCGAATGGACCCATTCCATAGGCTATATTTATTGTGTCTTAAATGTATTGGGCCTATGATTTGGTCTGATCCATTAGGCAAATAATATCTAAATATCATCTTTGACCGGTAATGATTAAAAAGATAACACCTGACAGTTATCTCTGCCATGCATTAATGTGGATGGGATCTAGTCGGCCGGAGGCAACAAACAGGGAAAGGATGGAGCAGGTGAGCTGCCTGTATTCGACTGAGGTGACTAGGAGTGAGGGACTATGTTAGTGGGGAGTGGGTGGCACGAAAAACCGGACAGAGTGTATATGAGAAGGATCACACATTAAAGAAAAGGTAACTGAATTTTTTTTCTCTCTCAAGCACTAGATATTTTATCCTCCATTGTTAACCTTGTGATCGCCTGTACTGACTCTCACGTCGAAGCTATCCACCGACGGTCAAGCCGTCAAGCTTTTGGTGATTGTCGTGTTTACTGTGCAGGATAGAGACGCGTCTTACGTGATTGGGACGTGAGGAAAGATCTTGGCGTTAACATTGGCGCTACAAGGAGGGCTGAATTCTAGTGTCCTTGAAATTTTCAATCACAAATCTTAGTTGTTCTACGTCGAAATCCATGGTGAAGAGTAGAACAGTTACACCTGAAGGATAGCCAATGGCTGTTAGTTCGTCTACACCACGAGTATCTGCCAAGGACCGCTTGGGTCTTGCTAACAGTGCTCATGCCAGCACGGCTTCCAAGCATGCATCTGAAGGTTCTCGCCCGAGGACCGTGGGTAATGTTAAGAGAAGATTGGTTTTCACAGCCGAGAAAGGACCTGATCATGGTCGGAAACGGGTAGAAGGCACACCGCCTAGAACCTGGCACCGAGATGATCAGGATGATAAGACCTCCAGGTTAGCCAAGATGGCAGACGAAGTAGATAAGGCTATGGAGGTGCTTTTGAAACAAAGATAAGATATAGCCGAACAGATGCTTCGGATGGCGGAGTTAAAGGACGAAGCGTCTAGCTATTCCTAGTTCGAAGGTCACAGTGGGCATACAGGTAGAAGATAGAGGAAAAGAAAGGAGCATGCCTATTCGGGTCATGAGTCTCGAGGCCAACCTCGGGAACGGAGAAGATCAAGAAGCCCTACTCCCCAAGGATCGAAGAGGGTACTCCACCCTATCGGTTCTAGGGAACAGGGTCGAAGCAGACAAAGAGGTAGATCCAGAGAATACACGCCCGAGAATACAAAGAAGGCACCTCGCTTTGATTATTCTCGCCACAGCGACAGAGCCCAGAGGCGGAGCAGATCCAGAGGTCGCACTCCTGAGAGTCCACTGAGGGTACACCACCCTATGGACACTCGTCGTAAGAAAAGTCCCTCGAAGGTTAGGGGTTCCACTGATAAAGGCCGACCTACTCAGAAGAGGAGAGAGACACCAGAGAAATAAGTCTCATCCCAGCCAGAAGGAGTAGAATTTCTGGTTAAAGAGTTAAAGGAGCTTCGAAAACAGCTTGCCGAAGTCCAACAAGTAAAGGATACTTCAGGAAAGAAGGCATCTCCTTTTTCCGCGGAGATTCTCAAAGAAAAAGCTGACCCCACCAAGAAGTTGCCCCATATAGAAAGCTATGATGGATCTGGAGATCCTTATGACCACAGTCAGGCGTTCGACAGACTGATGGATTATTATGACTTTAGCGATGCTGTTAAGTGTCATACTTTTGTTACAATGCTCCGTAAAGACGCTAGGCAGTGGATGGGGACTTTACCTTCGGATTCAGTATCATCATGGACAAATTTGTGTAGCAAGTTCCATGCTCGTTTAGGGAGAAATAAAATGAGGGGAAAACCAACCGGCTCATTGGCTCAGGTTCGACAATATTTGAACGAGTTTTTGAGCCAATATGTGAAGTGATTCCGGGAAGCAGTCGGCCAGGTGACCGACCTGAATGATCTTCAAGCCGTTGGACTGTTCCAAATCGGTTTGGACCTAGTGAAGTCCAAAAAATTGGTGAAGAAGCTGATGTTTCACCACCCGAAGAGTCTAGTTGAAGCGTTCGATAAGGCAGAAGGCTATATAGTGGTAGAGGAGGCTATGAATAACCTGAAACGTCCTTCTTCGGATAGGTTGAAGGAGACATATCGGGACAAAACTGAAAGTAGCCAGAAGAAGAATGAAGGAAATAATGATCGCTATGATGGAGGGTCGAAGAAATATAACAACAACTGGAGACAGGGAGGAGGTCGTTCGTCCGTTCTGACCTAGAAAGTGAATAGGACGTACACTCAACTGAATACTGATAGGGCTGTCATCTTAGACCAGATCAAAAATCAACCTATCTTTGAACCACCTCGAGACAACCTTAAACCCGGAGCAGGTAACTCAAATATTGTGACTATCATCAGGCATCGGGTCATGATACGAATGACTGTGCCAGTTTGAAGGACTTCATCGAAAGGAAGGTTCAAGGGGGTTCCCTGGTTCAGTATATCGCAGAGAGGATAACTCAGCAAGCCCAGCAGAAGGAAAGAGAACCTGTTCAGGCAGCTCAGCCAGCTTAGCCTGCATTGACAGTTCCTGGACAGCCAGCCAGGCATGTGGTCGACGTCATCACTGGGGGGACTTCTGGCAAACTTGTGGGGAAGAAGCGCCGAGGATACCTGGATTCAGTCATGTCAGTGGTGGGTACACTCCCGAGGACTGATAGGCCTTATCTAGGTACGGTAATCTCCTTCACTGATGAGGATTACTCTTCAGAAACCATCGAACCACATGAGGGATAACTGGTGATAACAACACAGGTGGGCTCGGTCGACATGAAGAGGATGATGATCGACAACGGGTCTTCTGTGGATATTCTGTACGCCCACGCTTATTAGAGGATGAATTTGGATGGGCAGAAGATGGAGATCGGGCAGGAGGCTACTTTGTACGGCTTCAGTAACGATCCAGTCAAGGTGGCTGGAACTATCGAGCTACCAGTTATCTTCGGCACGGCTCCCAAACAGGTAGAAATTACTTGTAAATTTTATGTTGTGGATGTAGATTTTGCCTACAATGCCATTCTGGGGAGGCCCACTTTGACTACTCTGCAAACTGTGACCTCAATTCCACATTTTAAAATCAAATTTCCAACGGCTTATGGAGTTAGAGAGGTGAAAGGGGATCTAGATTTGGCCAGACGATGCTATAGAAATGCAGTGATTACTTCGGGAGTAGGGGTGTCGAAGCAGAAGCAGGTTATGGCGATAGAGATCAAGCCCTTCACCAAAAGCAGTTCAGAACCACTGGTCATGCCAGCAGGGGAGACAGAGGAGTTCGAACTTATTCCTGACAAGAAGGATAAGACTGAAAATAGGTTCGGGTCTGTCGGAACCTCTTCGAACGAACCTTATGGAGCTCCTACGATGTTATGCAGATATCTTTGCATGGAAGCCTCAGGATATGCCAGGGGTGAGTAGGAAGATAGCAGAGCATTAGCTGGAGGTGGATCCATCCAAAAAGCCAGTTCGGCAGAAGAGGAGAATTTTTGCATCGGAGCGCCAGCGAATCATTGATGAGGAGATTGCAAAGCTGCTGGCTGCGGACTTCATCTTTGAGATCGACTACCCGGAATGGATGGCAAATGTGGTGCTGGTCCAGAAACAGAATGGGAAGTGGCGAGTCTGCATTGACTATACGAATTTGAACAAAGCCTGCCCAAATGACTTTTATCCTTTGCCCCACATCGATCAGCTCATCGACGCAACTTCGGGGTATGCATTACTAAGCTTTATGGATATACCGAAGATGGCGTTCATTACGCATCGTTCGGTATTTGCCTATAAGAAGATGACCTTTGGCTTGATCAATGCGGGAGCCACTTACCAGAGAATGATGAACTTCATCTTCAGACATTAGCTGGGCAGGAATATGGAGGTGCACATCGATGACATGATTGTTAAGAGCATGTTTGTTCAGAAGCACTTAGACAATTTAGAAGAATGCTTTCAGACGGTCCGTCATCATAACTTGAGGTTAAATCCGACGAAATGCACCTTCGGTCTTGGTGTTGGCAAATTTCTGGGTTATCTTGTTAGTCAGAGAGGTATCGAAGCCAACCCGGAGAAGATCCAGGAAATTTTGAATATGAAGACCCCTCAGTCATTTAAAGATGTCCAACGTCTGACTAGAAGGATTGCAGCTTTGAGGAGGTTCATGTCTAAGTCGGCAGAAAGGTGTTTGCCGTTCTTTGACACGTTGAAAGGGCTGAAGAATGCGAAGACGTTCCAATGGACTTCGGAATGTGAAGACGCCTTTCAGAGTATAAAGATCTATTTGTCTTCGGCGCCTTTGTTGGTGAAGCTCGCTCCTGCTGAGCCCTTGTATTTGTACTTAGCAGCTAGTTCATTGGCAGTGGGAGCAGTTTTGGTGCGAGAAGTTGGGGGTAAGCAGCACCCGGTTTACTATGTAAGCCATGTCCTTAGGGATGCTGAAATAAGGTACCCAAATATTGAAAAATTTTCCTTTGCTTTGATGGTAGCTAGTCGAAAGCTTAGGCAATACTTTCAGGGTAGGTTGTTGGTGGTATATACTGATCAACCTCTGAAGAAGGTTCTGGGCAAACCTGAAGTTTCGGGGAGATTAGTTGCATGGACGATGGAATTATCCCAATTTTTTTATTGAATATCATCACCGAACGGCTATAAAGGGACATGCCTTGGCTGATTTCATGGTTGAATGTTCATTTTCTGAGGCCGATAATGGTTTAGAAGAAGCTGAAGGGTCTGACCGAGTAGTTGTAGTTCTTCAACAGCAGAAGCAGAGTTTGTGGATGCTGTTTACAGATGGGTCTTCTACTTCAGACGTCAGTGGAGCAGGGATCATCTTAACCAGTCCGGAGGGATTCAAAGTACAGCAGACCATCAGATTCGAATTTAGGGCAACAAAAATAAGGCAGAATATGAGGCAGTGCTAACGGGATTACGACTGGCTAAGAGTCTCGAAGTGCAGAGGATAATCATCTTTAGTGATTCTCAGTTGTCGTCAAGTAAGTCTCGAGGGAATATGAAGCTCGAGGTGCAAGAATGGTCAAATACCTGGCAGAGTAGAAGGATCGACTTCAGTATTTCTCATCATATGAATTTCAAGGGGTTAAACGTAACAATAATTCCATTGCCGATGCAATCTCAAAGCTGGCCACTACGGATGCTAATATTTTTGATGGATCTATTTACTTAGAAATTTTGCAGCATCCTAGTATCCAACTTGAATCGGTAATGTGTATTGATCGTACCAACTGCTGGTTGACTCCATATATGGAGTATCTGACAGATGGTGTTCTTCCTTCGGATCAGATGCTGGCCAAGAAAGTCAAGTACAAGAGTGCTAACTTCGTCCTGATAGATGGGGATCTGTTTCGAAGGGCCTTTTCGTCTCTATTACTGAAGTGTTTGACTCCGTTCGAAGCTAATTATGCTCTTTGAGAAGTTCATGAGGGCATCTGTGGGGACCATATGGCTGCTAAGTCATTAGCATACAAAGTACTTCATCAGGGGTACTATTGGCCTACAATCTTTAAAGAAGCTACGGAATACGTGAAGAAGTGTGAGAAGTGCCAACTCAACAATCTGATCCCATATCAGCCAGCAGAAGAGCTATACTCGATCTTATCTCCTATACCCTTTGCTGTCTGGGGGGTTGATATACTGGGTCCATTGCCGAAAGCTAAAGGTAAAGTCAATTTCGTTATAGTCGCTATTGACTATATGACCAAATGGGTTGAAGCGAAGCCACTTAGGTTGATAACAGAATAAGAATGTTTAAAATTCATGAAGGAGTTGGTAGTGTTTCGTTTTGGAATTCCTAAGGTGGTGATATCGGACAACGTTCGCCAATTCGTGGGATCGAAGTTTGAAGAATTTTTGAAGGAGTTAGGGGTTCAGCACAGAAAGACTTCAGTAGCTCATCCACAGTCGAACGGGCAGGTCGAAGTGACCAACAGAACGCTGCTAAATGGGATCAAGTGAAGACTGGATGAAGCTAAAGGAAGATGCCCAGATGAGCTGCTCAATATGTTATGGGCTTATCGGACTACACCGAGGACTATAATAGGGGATTCATCTTTTAGGCTAGCCTATGGTACTGATGCCTTAGTCCCAGTTAAAATTAGATCTCTAAGTCTTCGGGTCAGTCAATTCAAAGAGATATACAATGAAGAAGGGCTGAAAGTCAATCTGGATTTGCTCGAAGAGGTCAGAGAAATAGCTTTGATTAGACTGGCAGCATATCAGCGAAGAGTAGCTAAACATTACAATAAAGGGGTAAAGCTTCGCAGATTTGAAGTGGGAGATTTTGTTCTCCAGGAAGTTGAAGCATATAAGCCTCAAGATTTGGAAAAGCTGATGCCGAACTGGGAAGGACCATATGAAGTTGTTGAAGTACCAAAGCCAGGGACTTATCGGTTGAGAGCATTGGATGGATCAGAGATCAAGAATACTTGGCATGCTGGCAGGCTTCAGAAGTACATTTAATAGATACAGTGTTAGTATACGGGAAGTCTGTAAATTTTCGAATCATCATCAATAAAAGATTCTTTTTCTCGTTGAGTCTTCTGTTCGTTGCTGTTAACTTCTTCGGTGTAAGGAGGTTCGGATGGACTCGCTGGCTATTCGATGGTAGCCTTTTCGGCAGGTGGTCCTTATGAATTTGTCAGGCCCTTCGTGGTAAGCAAACTTCATCGGTGTAAGGAGGTTCGGGTGGACTCGTTGGCCATTCAATGGTAGCCTTTTCGGCAGGTGGTCCTTATGAATTTGTTAGGCCCTTCGTGGGAGGCAAACTTCATCGGTGTAAGGAGGTTCGGGTTGGACTCGCTAGCCATTCAATGGTAGCCTTTTCGGCAGGTGGTCCTTATGAATTTGTCAGGCCCTTCGTGGTAGGCAAACTTCATCGGTGTAAGGAGGTTCAGATGGACTCGCTGGCCATTCGATGGTAGCCTTTTCGGCAGGTGGTCCTTATGAATTTGTCAGGCCCTTCATGGTAGGCAAACTTCATCGGAGTAAGAAGGTTCAGGTGGACTAGCTGGCCATTCAATGGTAGCCTTTTCGGCAGGTGGTCCTTATGAATTTGTCAGGCCCTTCGTGGTAGGCAAATTTCATCCGTGTAAGGAGGTTCGGGTGGACTCGCTGACCATTCGATGGTAGCCTATCTGGTCAGTGGAATCCTATGGTTTTGTTAGGCCCTTCGTGGTAAACAAATTCCCTATGAAGCAGATCTACCTCACACTTCGGTAACGAATAAGTATTACATTACTTTATTACCTGATTTTGTCTAAGTGTTGAGTTCGGATTGCCTTATTACTTAACTTGATCTTATCTGTTATATGACTTGTTTAGTTATCTACTAACAGTTCAAAGTTAAGTTCAAAAAGAGCTCGCACATTTTTTAAGTTAACCGATGATAAATTATTGATAAATGCAAAGGAGTAATGAAGAACGAAGCCAATTTTTAATTGATATAACACTGATTACAAAAAGATAAAATTTTTTACAGAAATCCTACAACTAAAGGAAATCATCTTCAGGCTTTATTTTCATCTTCGGAAGAGTCAAGTATGGCTGGATCAACCTTAGCGGTGACAAGTCTTACCTTGCCCTTGCTTCGGCATTCATCGTACCCATCAGAGAACATCTGAACGATCTTCTCATTCAACTCAGCCGACCTCCGATACTCCTCTTGAATTTCTTTACGAAGATCTTCGGTCAGGAGAGGACCTAGATCTCTCAGGGCACGAAGCTCCCGAAGCTCTTCTTCAAAAGTCGCTCGTTCCTTCATAATCCGCGACTCCTTAGCCTCGAGCTCATTTACTTGCAACGCCAAACTCGTCTAGGTTTTCACAAGTGTCTTATTCTTCTCAACGAGGATTTTGTTTCTACGGACCAGGTCCACGTTCATATCAGTGATGGCACGGTGATTGGCCTCAGCTGTTCGGTGGATGGCCTCTGCTGTCTCCATTTTCTCCTTTAATTTATTCAGATCTTTTTGGAGGCATTCATTATTGTAGAGAGTAGTACCGTGGTCACTTCTCTCTTTATTCAAGGCCGACTTCAGAATAGCATTCTCTCGTCTGACTACGCCTTCTGTTGGCTAAAATCTATATACGCACAACACGCAAGTATACGTGGTCAACAAGTAATACAGTAGTGAATAGAGTATTGTTCCCACGAAGATAAATTAGCTAGAAATTTAACTTCATAATTACCAATCTTCTATTAATCCTAATTTTATTAAACTAATCAATTTCCAATTTATAGTGAAAATATTAAACTTATTAAGAAAAACCAGCTAAATAACAACAAACCCTAAAACTGAATCTTTAAACAAATATTGGAGAATTAGGCTTGTAACTTCACTCTAAGCATCCTTCTGACTATTAACCCCTTATTCCAGTTTAATTTACTTTCTCCGTTTATTAATCAAGAACACATAAATAGTATTAACCACCTCTCGATGCATTAACACCGTATTAACCAAAATCCACAATTAAGATAGAATTAAGTCAAACACCTTAATTAATCAATTCACTATATCTCTATATGAATTCTAATTAAATAAGGTTAAAGTTCAAGTTCTCTCCATGATTACATGCGATGTCAAGTATATCTTTACCTTAACAATAATCAAGAATTTGCTATTCACAAAATTCATGACACATGCTATATTAACTAAGTCTAGATTTATATTTCATCTCTCGAATTCATACAAATCCACACAGAATTGTTGATTCATAAATTCAAGCTCAAATTAATATAGATAAACTGCATAATAGCTTTATTAAACTGAAAACCGAGATTACATAATCATTGTTCCACTTAAAGATTCATTAAAAGCCTAATAAGTAATCTAGTTCATAGCTAATAAATTAAATACTGAACAAATAAAAAAAAACATCATCCCAATTACAGAATATAGAAATTAGAGGAGAATAGTAATACACCACCCTTCTCGCCCTTCGATTCTGAAATCTTCGTGAAATAATTCCTCTACTTCGTTCCTCCAAGCTCTTGCTCTTCAATCTTGTTATAGAAGTGTGTCTAGATCGATCTCCACTCTTCCACACTTAGCATAGAAGTAGTCTCAATTCAGCCCCATACATCAATCCTTATCCAACTCTAATTCTCCTCGTAAGAACTCAAGTGTAAACATGAATCCTTTTCAAAATCAACAACTCAATAGTCAAAGACTCCCACAAAATAAACTAACAACCATCCCTCACTCCTAATATTGTCACATTACATAAAGAATTATTAGTTCCCAACATAGCCCAACTTCTAGCACAACATCAAATCTCACCCAACAGTAACCCCGACGCAGCGCGCCCCGCGCCAGCAAACACATGCCAACAGCGCGCCCCGCGCCAGCATCCCAGGAGGTTATCTCAGTCCAGCGCGCCCCACGCCACATTCCTTCGCAGTACAACGCACCCCGCGCCATGTAGTCAGAAACTCCAAATTTGCTCGAAATCTCCTTCCAATTGTAACATTTTGATAGGCCCATGGATTATCCTACAACAAGCAAACAACCTATCAAAAGTAACATGAAATTACCAAAAACTAACAATATATCAAGCTAAATGAACATAAATCATAGGTTAAAAGCCTACTCATCAAATTCCCCCAAACTTGAACATTGCTTGTCCTCAAGCAAAATGCAATGCAATGCACTAACAACTAAATTACGAATCCAAAATTAAAACAGTAAAGATGATTTGCTCATACGACCTCAGAAAAACTAGTAAACATGTCACACTTCATATCAAAATCAATCTGCACTCACTATCAATCCTTACATCTCACCCTGTTATAACTAATACAGTGTGTGTGTGTGTGTGTGCAACACCCATGCTAACTGATATCGAATCAAATTCAGTTACTCTTATCAGGAATCATACAGCATAAACTTAAAAATTTCAAAAACAAACCAGTTCTAGCTTAGCTCAAACAATTACCAAGGTTCAGGTTCCGAAAAGGGCATTGATGCTCACTTATTTTGTGTTTTTTTTCATTAATGGGGGCTCTTTACCCTTATTTTTTCGTCTTTTCTTAATTTCATATTTTTTTTCTAGACAGATGGTTAGTGAGTGCGTTTTATGCTCCATCTCACGCTTGTGTTTATGGGGAGTATTTTTTCTCAACCCACCACAAGACTCAACTAATTCTCCAATATTTTTTTTTATTTATTTAGAGCTTATATACCTCACTCTTCCCCCAAACTTAGGTTCGTGCCTATCTTTGTCATTTTCTCGTTTATACTAGCACTATCCTTTAGAAAATTTTTATGTAACAATTTGAACTAATCCATTAACACAGATTTTATTAACGTGCTATCCTTATTATACTAGTTTCAATCAGAACAAGATCCACATCATAATAGAAACTGCATCAAGATTCTCATACTTAGTAATATACTTGTCTACATAATTTCAATTTCATCATTGGCCAAGAATCACATATACGATCTAATAACTGGATTCATGCAACTATATGCAAAAGACACAAATTTTTTTTTATTTTTTTAAGATAAACTAACATGAAAACAACAATTATAAATGACTAAAGAACATGAAACTCGTTGTCGTCCGCCGGAGGATATGCAGGCAAATTAGGAGGAACGGGCATGAATACTGGAGGTGCGGTTGGATTGCAACGGGAAAACACATCAGCAAGCGTGTTGAGTGCATTTGCATTGTACTGATGCATTAGATCTTGACGTTGGGCCAACCATAGAAATTGATTCCTTGAAGACCTCGGTGGTGGCTCCTGACTTGGTTCTGCTGTAACTGGGGGTGAGGGTTGTCGGATCATAATATAGCCTTCTCCACGTGGATGTGATCTCGCCCCATCCCAAGCCTTATATTTCTCAATTGTTGCATGATCAATTATTGCCATGGGGTGTTGGATAGGTTCGATAGGTTGCCACTGCACTCTAGCTTTGCGGCACAAGTCAGTGATTAAGAATCCATATAACAAACCTCCAGTAGTGCTCCCGCGTAACACCCGGTCAATGGACTCTTGAATACACTCCCCCACATAGACATTATAGAACGTAATTGAGTTGTCCATATGGAAATGATGGTGTACAATCCCATACAATAGCCGAGCTCGTGCCTTAGTGACCTCTGTCTGATGGCGCGTGGGCATTAATCGGGCACACAAAAATGCATACCAAGCTTTTCCATATCGACTAAGCGCAGAGTGTGGAAAACTTATCTTTTCATTTGTTCCAGTTTGAATGACCCATTGAGTACCCGGTTTGCATAGTCTAACAATCAACTCGTCTAACTCGGGCAATCCATCTTCATATCTACCATCCTGTGGTGCCTCTAACCTAAAATACTCATTGATAGCATCGGCGTGAAATGCCACCGGTTTCCCCCAGACCATGACTACGTGATTGACGTGCTCCATTGCATTAGCATAAAACTCTTTCACTATGTTGATTGTCGCTGGAAGTGGTTGTTTAACCAACTGAAACCAATTCCACTCCACAATTTGCAAAGCCATATCGCCATCCAAATTAGCATTCGGTTTCAACCCACGTTCGAGAACCAATATTTTCTTATCAATGGTTAACTTGAATCGGTCAGCGGCCCTCTCACTAACAAACCTAGTTTGATCATATTGAGGCCTAGCAGTGGAAGAGGATAGGCGTTGTCTTTTGTTGATAGACATGGTGGTTTTTGGAGTGAATCGGTTCAAGGTTTGGTTCAGGATTTTTATCGAATAGTTGGTGGGCGAACTGAGTTTTTCCCCACAATAGCTTACTTGGTGTAATCTTGCTAGCCAACTTATGAAAACAAACACCAAATTCCAAGTTGTTCTACTTACTTGCTATTAAGAATAGAGAAGTTGATCGAGTAAGAAGCGAGTTGTGGTTCCTTGCACTAATGGTGTTTCTCTCTTTGTATATGTATCCCCAAGTGATTGAATTTTGGTGTAAGGTATGAAATGGACGTAGAAATGGCTTGTAGTGTATAGTTGATATGAATTGGTGGATTGTAGTTAGAGTTCATATAGGAGAGGGAAATCCAACGTGGGTTGGAAGATGGAAGGTGAGTGGGTATCAATGGAATAGAAGTTGAAAAAGGGAAGGATTGATGGGGTGTTGATATTATTGTTGGAGTTATGGAGGTTTGGAATTTGAAGTGGTGTAGGAGAAGTGGATGAATTTGATTTGGTGAAGGAGAGGCAAGGAGGCAAGGTGGGTGTTATGGCTGAGGACACGTCTTGTTAATGTCATTGGGCGCCTGGAATTCGATCGAAGCACGGCCCACACTGTAACAAAGCTGGAGATAGCGCGCCCAGCGCTAGGAAGTCAGGGGGTACTGGCGTATCAGCGCGCCCAGTGCTGCTTATCAATATCGGATAGCGTGGTCAACGCTAATGGGTCAGGAGGTTTAGTAAACAATAGTGCGCCTCGCGCTATGTATAACTCTGGGTGAGCGCGCCCCGTGCTAGGAGGTTAGGGGCTCAAGGATCAGTAGCGCGCCCAGCGCTGCGTCGTCGGGGAAGTTGCGCGGTCAGCGCTGCATGGCATGAAGGTCTGGCCTTGTAGCATGCCCCGCGCTAAGACTGTATGTTGGACAGCGCGGCCTGTGCCATGATGTCAAAATTGACTTCCTTCATCATGCGAATCATTCAGAATTGACGTAAAATTCTACGAAAGCAATTACTTAGATTAGAAAATAAACTATCTTAAAAAGAAAAGTTAAAAGAAAAAAAGTATAGAACATGGGTTGCCTCCCAAGTAGTGCTAGTTTTAACGTCGTAAGCCCGACGATGCCTTTTGTGTCACTGAGCATCGGCGAGGGTAATGTTGACGGCGTCCCAGTTCGCATCTCTGCCCCAGTAATGCTTTATCCGTTGACCATTGACCTTGAATGTCTCCAACAGATTTCGGCTGTAGAATTCGATTGCGCCATGTGGGAACACTATTTTGATGGTGAATGGTCCTGACCACCTTGACTTAAGCTTTCCGGGGAACAACCGTAATCGTGAGTTGAACAACAGTACTGATTGCCCCAGCTCGAAAGTTCGGTGCATGATTTTCTTGTCGTGCCATTTCTTGACATTCTCCTTGTATAGTTTAGCGTTCTCGTATGCCTGAAGTCGGATTTCAGCGAGCTCGTTTAGTTATAGTAACCTCTTTTCTCTCGCAGCTGCTTGATCGAACTTAAGTTTCTGAATGGCCCAGTAGGCGTTGTACTGTAGCTCGACTGGTAGGTGACAAGCCTTTCCGTACAGTAGTTGATATGGTGACATCCCTATTGGTGTCTTATAAGTAGTCCGGTATGCCCATAATGCATCATTTAAATGGAGCGACCAATCCTTTCGATTTGGGTTCACCACTCTTTCCAGAATTTTCTTTACCTCTCTATTCGATACTTCAGCTTGCCCACTGGTTTGGGATGATAAGCTGTCGCCACCTTGTGGTTGACCCCATACTTTACCAAGAGGGCTGTAAACGATTTGTTGTAGAAGTGACTACCTTTGTCACTTATAATGGCTCTCGGCGTGCCAAATCTCGTAAAAATGTTTTTCTGTAAGAATTTGAGCACCACCTTGGCATCGTTAGTCGGTAGTGCTACAGCTTCAACCCACTTTGACACATAATCCACTGCCAACAAAATATACTGATTAGAAAATGAAGAAGGGAATGGCCCTACGAAATCAATGCCCCAACAATCGAAAATCTCAACTTCTAAGATAGTTTGGAGTGGCATCTCATTCCTTTTTGATATGTTTCCCACTCGTTGACATCTATCACAAGTTTTAACGAATTGATGGGCGTCTTTAAATAACGTAGGCCAATAAGACCCTAATTAAAGGACTTTTGCTACTATTCTTTCACTACCATAGTGTCCCCCGTACGCTGACGAATGGCACTCATGCAGTATACTATCTACCTCGCTGTAAGGCACACACCTTCTGATCATCTTGTCGGCGCATTATTTGAATAGGTATGGCTCATCCCACATATACCACTTAACGTCATGAAGGAACTTCTTCTTTTGTTATCTTGTAAGATCAGGGGGGTGCATGTTGCTCACTAAATAGTTTGCCAAGTCCGCGTACCATGGAAATTCTGTATTTAACCCAAACAATTGCTCATCTGGGAATAATTCGTTGATGACGCACTTGCCCTCTTTTTGTGTGCCCAAATTTTCCAGCCTAGACAAATGATCAGCGACTTGATTCTCTGTCCCCTTTCTATCTTTAATTTCTAAGTCAAACTCTTGAAGTAGGAGATTCCATCGGATAAGGCGTGGCTTAGCATCTTTTTTCGCTATTAGGTACCGAATCGCAGCATGGTCCGTGTAAACTATCACCTTAGTCCCGATCAAGTATGCCCGGAATTTGTCAAACGTGTACACCACTGCAAGTAATTCCTTTTTCGTGGTTGTATAATTCATTTGAGTGTCTGTGAGTGTTTTGCTTGCATAGTATACGGCGTGAAACACCTTGTCTCATCGTTGGCCCAAAACAGCCCCAACCGCATAGTCGCTCGCATCACACATTAGCTCGAATGGCATATTCCAATCTGGTGCTACTATCACGGGGGCTGTAGTTAATTTCTTCTTCAATGATTCAAACGCTGATTTGCATTCCTTAGTAAAACTAAAAGTAGCATCCTTCTCTAAAAGACTGCATAGAGGTTTTGCAATTTTAGAGAAGTCCTTTATGAACCTCCTGTAAAACCCAGCATGTCCCAGAAAACTTCTAATACCCTTGACTGAGCTCAGTGGAGGTAGTTTCTCGATTGTTTACAGCTTTGCTTTGTCCACCTCCAAACCTTGAGTCGACACCTTATGGCCCAGAATTATGCCTTCTTCAACCATGAAGTGGCATTTTTCCCAATTGAGTATGAGGTTTGTATCCTTACATCGCTGTAATACCATGACCAGATTCCCTAGGCAAGTATCAAAGTTGTCTCCATAAACTGAAAAATCGTTCATGAAGACTTCAACATTTTTCTCCACCATATCTGAAAAAATGGCCATCATACACCGTTGGAAGGTTGCAGGTGCATTGCATAATCCGAATGACATCCTCCTGAATGCAAATGTGCCGTAAGGGCACGTGAATGTTGTCTTTTCTTGATCCTCAGGAGCGATGGCAATCTGGTTATAGCCCGAGTATCCATCCAATAAACAGTAGTAATCATGTCCCGCTAATCTGTCTAACATTTGATCGATAAAGGGTAGCGAGAAGTGATCTTTTCGGGTTGCCTTATTCAACCTCCTATAATCGATGCACACCCTCCAACCTGTCACTGTTCTTATTGGAATTAACTCGTTATCCTCATTCTGTACCACGGTCAGTCCCCCTTTTTTCGGCACACAATAAACCGGACTAATCCATTTACTGTCGGAAATTAGATAGATGATACCGGCATCCAATAATTTTAAAATTTCCTTCTTTACCACTTCCTTCATAATCGGGTTGAGTCGTCGTATGTGGTCCATCGTCGATTTTGCATCATCTTCCATCAAAGTCTTGTGCATGCAAAACGAAGGGCTAATTCCCTTTATATCCGCAATCGTCCAACCAATCGCTGATTTGTGTTCCCTAAGCACCCTCAGCAACTTTTCTTCCTGTAGTTCGTTAAGTGCAACAGAAATAATTACAGGTAAAGAATTTGAATTGCCTAAATACGGATACCTGAGATGTTTAGGGAGTGGTTTGAGTTCCAGAGTTGGTGGCTCCTCCAATGATGGTTTCAAATTTTTCGTGGCTATCTCCTCCGTGTGTAGTAGTTCAAATGGTGTTCTAAATCGGCTAACTCGTGGCAATGAGTCTAACATCTGTAAGTAGTCCACTAATTTCGGTCGTTATTATCTTCATCCCCCAATAAAGTTGTTTCTAACGGATCGTTGACCAAACTCTTACTCATATCTTCACCAATGATTTGCTCAATTAAATCCATCCGAAAACATTCTTCCTCATCCGCAGGGAATTTCATAGTCTTGAACACATTAAATTTGATTTCTTGATCTTGGACTCTCATAGAAAGTTCTCCTTTTTGCACGTTTATGAGTGTTCTTCCCGTGGCCAAGAAAGGTCTCCCTAAGATAATCGGGATGTTCTTATCCTCCTTGAAATCCAGAATGATGAAGTCCGCTGGGAATATAAACTTATCCACCTTAACCAAAATGTTCTCTACTACGCCTTTCGGGTATGTAACTGACCTATCCACCAACTGCAATGAAATATTCGTAGGCTTTGGCGCGGACAAACCCAATTCTGAGTATATTGATAATGGCATAAGGTTCACACTCGCCCCCAAGTCACATAAACATTTGTTAAATGACATTTTCTCGATCATGCATGGGATAGTAAAGCTCCCCGGGTCCTTAAGTTTTGGTGGTAGCTTCTGCTGTAACACCGCACTACACTCCTCTATTAGTGCGACTGTTTCAAAATCTTCCCATTTCTTTTTCCTCGACAGAATTCCTTTCGTGAACTTCGCATAACTTGGCATTTGCTCTAGGGCTTCCGCGAATGGAATGTTAATCTGGAATTTCTTGAACACTTCTAAAAACTTTACGAACTGCTTATCTGATTTCTATTTTTGAACCCTCTGCTGAACGGTGGTGGAGGATAAACAATTGGTTTATTGTTAAATTTTATGTCCTCACTTTGCTTATCCTCACCCTTGTTACCTTCAACCACATTACTGTCATCAACTTTTTCCTCCGGTGTTGTTGAATTTTCTGCATTATTACCTACGAGATATTTTCCACTTCTCAACGTAACTGCTTGGCATTGCTCATTACTACCTAATGAGTGGAATTTATACCCGCGAATCGGATACTTAATGACTTAAGTAATTGCCTGAATTCGTAGTTTTTATGTTGTTTTATATAAATATAGTGTTATTGTGCTTAACTGATGTATTGCAGAGCTTTACAGTGTTTTTCCAGCTTAAAGGGGCAAAACGGGCATTTTCCTCACACTCGCACCGCGACGCCAATACCAGGCTTAATGGCCATGCCGCAGCGCCGGATGTAGCTGAGAGCTACTTGAAACTCGTGCCCGGCGCCAGGAGCCAGCACCCCAGCGCTAAGGCCGGCGCCCCAGCGCCACTGACCCTTCTTTGGAACGCGCTGCAGCGCGAGCTCCATGTCTTTCATATTAATGTGGCACCGCAGCGCCATCCATAGAGCTATTGTTTGCGCCGTAGCGCGAGCTCCGGTGCCCAGACAGTGAATGCCTTGGTTTGACCTAGCAAAGGAAGGAAAAGCATATATAAGCGAGGAGCATCCGCCTGCATAAAAAAGAAGATAGTGAGAGAGAGACACACAACACAGACCTTAGTTTTAGCATAAATTAGCTTAGCTTAGGATTTTCTTTGTAATTTCTCTTTCTTCCTCTTAGATTATGTCTGTACATATAGATTAGGTAGATTTAGGGAGAAGTTTGGCTTTTCTTTGGAGCTCAAGAGCAACGAGTGGCACGGATTAGAAAGTTTGAAAGGAGAGGATTGCGTGGAGATTGAAGGGGCTTTGACAGAGTTTTTCTATCCATTTATCCTCTCTGATTTTGTAATCTATAAATGTTGTCTTATTTGCTACTTGTATTTGTTTTATTAAATATGAACTGATTATTGGCTCTAAGGTTATAATGGATCCCTTTGTTATTTGAATTGACTATCTTTATTTCTTTGGTTGGCACTATATGTTTTGGTTTAATATATTTGTGCTTTATGATTCTCGCTAAGACATTAGTAATGATTTTGGTAATCTGCATGATATCGACAGAAGAATTATAGATTTACACCTAAATATATTGGCATGTGATTGTGGGTTTCGGCTGCATAAGTTGTGCGTAGAATAGACATATCTCTGTGCGCCACGTACGACCTCAATGAGAACTTATGCTTAAATCCTTGTTATGATTAATTCGCATAGACATATGTAGGATTGCATCTAGCTTGGACGTTCTTCTCTGTTCTATTCCCTTTAGGGTGGATCTGGAGATGATATGTTTGTGCATACCTCGACAGAGGTGCATTAGCACCTGTGCGTTCTCGGTCGACAAATTATCGTGACCATTAAGACCAAAGAGAGAAAGGGTAGCTAGTTTGATGAAACATAACACGCCAGGTGTTCGACAGAATGCCTGTGTGGGGTTGAAGTTGTGACCTTAGCTTGTAATTCCTTAGATTTCCATTCGTTATCCATTTACTTGCTTTATTAAGTAGTATAATTAGATTAATCACCCTTCCATTTACTGCTGTTCGAATAAGATTTTAGCGATACATAGTCGGTATTTGGTAAATATTAGTCATAGTTCCTCGTGGGTACGACACACTTCTTATCAGTGTATTACTTTTTAAACCGCGTATACTTGCGCGTGTTTAGTGATCGGTATTCCGACCAACAAGTTTTTGGCGCCGTTGCCGGGGAACTATTATTCTAATATTGTCCAATATTGATTTAAATCAATTTAGTCTTACTTTGTGTATATATTTATTTCTTTTATTTGTTTGATCTTCCTTTCTTTTTGTTTTTAAGTCTACAGATTATGGACGATCAATGTTATCAATGGTCTTATGAGGGGACAACACAACCGAGCTCGGAAGAAGGACTCGAGAGATTACAACTTCAAATTGCTAATGCCTTGAGGTTTTCTGACAATCTTGAGTGTCAGTCCACTCAGAACGCCTACTGTCAGGAACGCGCTGACTTTGAACCAATCTCCTATCATCCAAACTGCTAGGGTTATCCAAACTCATGGGACTACAGTCAAGAGCAATATTATGATCCAAATCATGCCTCTCAGTTTGACTACCAGTCTCCGCCGCATTATGAGTTAACGTCTCAACCCAATGAGAGATTTTATGAGACCTCAACACAAGAAGAAGAGAATCGGCTTGAAGAGCTTCTCACCAACTTTATTGAAAGAAATGAGGTTCGGATGGCAAGCCAAGAAGCCGCATTATACAGCCTTGAGAATCAATTGGGGCAACTCGTCAATGCCATCACAAATCCACCGCAAGGCAATCTCCCGGTCGTAATTGATCTCGACGATGAAGCAGTAGAGCATTGCATGGTGGATACGCAAGGAAAATGCAATGAGTCTCGTATAGTTGTTGAGGAAGATGTCATAGTACAAGTTGGCCAACCAATGGAGTCTGAAGTTGGTGACAAAAGGATCAACAGTGGTTGTATTGTCAATATTGATCTATAATCAGAAACCACGCTCCCGACTGTGGAAATCCGTGAGGGCCCAATAGAGCACAAAGAGCGCTTCCAATTAAATGAAATAGGCGAATTGGTGGATAATTCCAGTGGCGAGCAATTCTTTGTACTGAATGATGACTAGATGGATGAGGAGAACGAGGATGACTAATCAACCATGTCTGCCAAGAATCCAAAAGAATTGACTAATAGGCGGCATGAAAAGGTCATTTTCGCTTATGAGCCGGATTGAACGGCATCAGTATAGTCAAGCCGACGACTTTAAAACAAGCGCTTGGTGGGGAGGCACCCCCATCTCGGTATAAAATTCATCTATTTTCGTTTACCTATATCTAGATTACTCTGTAGTTAGTTATTATATTGTATGTAATAATTTATTTTTGCTTTAAGTGTTGTTTTGTTATACTGGTCTTAGCATGTACAGATAGCAGTTAAATTTTTTTTCAGAAATGGCATCTCGCGCCGCGGTGCCACCAAATTACATTACACTCCCGCCACGGCGCCGGCTTAGCGCCCTAGCGCCAATCTTCGCGCTGCAGCGCCAGTATGAAATACACACTCTCTCTCTTCCGCGCCGCAGCGCCAACCAATATAGGGACTACTGCTAACTCACTCCGCAGCACCGATTAACAAAGGCAGTTTCACGCCGTGGCGCCGACATCGAATTTTTGTTTTTAAAAGCTGATTTTGGCCAGCAGTTAGGCCACACCTTTTCATCTTTCTCTAGCAAACTCAGCATCACAAAGCCAAAATCCTTCTCCCCCCCCCCAAAAATTGCAGCCGACCTTGATTTCTCATCTCAATTCAACATCACAAACCGAAAACTCCATCAAATCTACTGTTAGAGTTCGAGTCCACACTTCTCACTTTGGGTTACTCAATTAGATTTTGCAACTTAAGGTAATTTGGTTGGATTTCATTCAAGCAGAATTCTTTTTGGTTTAATTGTGGATTGTTTGTGCAAATTTTTTCTGTGATTTGGGAGATTTCTACTGACGGAAATCGGGGATAGAGCAATCACAAACAAAGGTTGTCCAAGTTGTTTTGAAGAGTGCACTCTAGGTGCTTGTTAAAATTCCTGAACCAAAAATTTGACTGATTTGGGGCTGTTTTGGCTTGGATTCGCTGAGCTTTCATTGGGGACTATCTGCATTAAGTTTTGGGGAGTGTATGCTTCAGTTTTCTGCTTGTGTTCATACAAATTACTGCGATTTCTGAAATGGCACAAAAGAGACAACGCCTTAGCATGGGAGGATCATCGTCCGTGGCACCACCAACGCCATGGGACAGTACAAAATACCATACCCTCCACCATTGTCGCTCGCCGAGGCTGAGGAGGACGATACCGCTGCTGAGTGAGCGAACTTCAGGGAAGCCCTCTTGTATAAAATTGCTTTATGTTTAGCAATGAGGGCATTGCTCACCTCAAGTTTGGGGGTGTTTTTTGGATATTATCTGTTTATTTCCGTACTGCCATGCTAGGTTGCCAGACGTTAGTATTATTATTATGTTTTTATCATCAATTTTGTGGTGCAGTTGTTTTGAACTACGGGATTTTCAACATTATGCTTTAATTTTTATGCCATGAACTGTTTTTGGTTTTTATTATTTAATGCTTGGATTATTATCAGCATGTTTGTGGTTTATAGCCATTTTTTGGGGCTTTTACTGATTAGATGCTTGTGCCATTTGAATGGCCTTTTTACCCTATTTTGAACTGCTATTTAGCAAGGGTGTTATAGTTTTCAGTAATTTTTAAATGTGGCTGATGACAAGCGTCAAGTATTTATGCTTATCTCTTAGAGTCATGTCAAGCATGTATGAGCTAGGGGTCGTTCAATTGATAAGTTTAGACTGTTATTGATCCGTCCTTCTTAGCACGCACTGACCAACTGTATTTAACTAGTTATTTTTTGAATTTAGTTCGCTTGTTTATTGCCTTGAAAATTTATTCCCTCTTATAAACTTTCATTTTTACAAGGTAATAAAAGACTTAGACGTTTATACAGTTTTGGATCTTGGGTTCTAGCATGTTGACTTAAAAAAAATTAATGAAAAGTGAATAAAAATAGAAAAGAAGAGTTTATATCAAAAGTTTTGCGGTGGGTCGAGATGGAGCGTAAAACGCACTCGCCCATAAACGCAGGGCCGATATCGAGATGGAGCATAAAATGCACTTGCTTAATAATCTTCGTTTGTGTTGTAAAATCTTAGTTGGCTTATGTTGATTACGTGGCCGTTACTGCTCGAGTTATTAGATTCATAGGGGTGTTCTACACCTAGTGCCCTAAAGTCGTCTGGCTTGGGAGTCACTGATCAAAAGCTCATTCAGGGGTAGTTCTGATTAGCCAAAGGTAATTAAGGACTATCCAAGTCAGATTTTACTGTCGTCTTGCTAGAGTCTTTTGATCTTTTCCTGCATTTGCGTCTTATTCTTAATGCTTGTTGAATGTTTAAGTTGCGGAGTATGCATATTAGTATTAGCAATCGACTGTGAGAACTTATTTGAGCCATGATTAGTTAGGACAGTTGGTCTCCACACACACACATAGAATGGATCGAATACAGTCTTATGCTTGAAATTGAATGAACTCTTACTCATATATATGTTTGCCCTATTCTCTGGGAGTAGCTATGATCAAGATTTGAAGCCATGATGCTACTGTACTATTTTTGTTTTCTTTCGCGTATGTTTTGTTATTAGTGCTGTGTTAGTTAGTTTGCTCGAGGACAAGCAAAGACTTAAGTTTGGGGGTATTTGATGAGTGGAATTTATACCCGTGAATCAGATACTTAATGACTTAAGTAATTGTCTGAATTCGTAGTTTTTATGTTGTTTTACATAAATATAGTGTTATTGTGCTTAACTGATGTATTGCAGAGCTTTACAGTGCTTTTCTAGCTTAAAGGGGAAAAATGGGCATTTTCCTTACACTCGCGCCGCGGCGCCAATACCAGGCATAATGGTCGCGCCGCAGTGCCGGATGTAGCTGAGAGCTACTGGAAACTCGCGCCCCGGTGCCAAGAGCTAGCACCCCAGTGCCAAGGCCGGCGCCCCAACGCCAATGATCGTGCCCCAGCGCCGCTGACCCTTCTTTGTCTCGCGCTGCAGCGCGAGCTCCGTGTCTTTCATACTAATGTGGCGCCGCAACGCCATCCATAGAGCTATTGCTCACGCCGCAGCGTGAGCTCCGGTGCCCAGACAATGAATGCCTTGGTTTGACCTAGCAAAGGAAGGAAAAGCATATATAAGCGAGGAGCAGCCGCCTGCATAAAAAAGAAGAGAGTGAGAGAGAGACACACAACGCAGACCTTAGTTTTAGCATAAATTAGCTTAGCTTAGGATTTTCTTTGTAATTTCTCTTTCTTCCTCTTAGATTATGTCTGTACATATAGATTAGGTAGATTTAGGGAGAAGTTTGGCTTTTCTTTGGAGCTCAAGAGCAACGAGCGGCACGGATTGGAAAGCTTGAAAGGAGCGAATTGCGTGGAGATTGAAGGGGCTTTGACAGAGTTTCTTCTATCCATTTATCCTCTCTGATTTTGTAATCTATAAATGTTATCTTATTTGCTACTTGTATTTGGTTTATGAAATTTGAACTGATTATTGGCTCTAAGGTTATAATGGATCCCTTTGTTATTTGAATTGACAGTCTTTATCTCTTTGGTTGGCACTATATGTTTTGGTTTAATATATTTGTGCTTTATGATTCTCGCTAAGACATTAGTGATAATTTTGGTAATCTGCATGATATTGACAGAAGAATTATAGATTAACACCTAAATATATTGGCATGTGATTGTGGGTTTCAGCTGCATAAGTTGTGCGTAGAATAGACATATGTCTGTGCGCCACGTGCGACCTCAATGAGAACTTATGCTTAAATCCTTGTTATGATTAATTCGTATAGACATATGTAGGATTGCATCTAGCTTGGACGTTCTTCTCTGTTCTATTCCCTTTAGGGTGGATCTGGAGATGATATATTTGTGCATACCTCGACAGAGGTGCATTAGCACCTGTGCGTTCTAGGTCGACAAATTATCGTGACCATTAAGACCAAAGAGAGAAAGGATAGCTAGTTTGATGAAACATAACACGCCAGGTGTTCGACAGAATGCCTGTGTGGGAGTGAAGTTGTGACCTTAGCTTGTAATTCCTTAGATTTCCGTTCGTTATCCATTTACTTGCTTTATTAAGTAGTATAATTAGATTAATCACCCTTCCATTTACTACTGTTCGAATAAGATTTTAGCGATACATAGTCGGTATTTGGTAAATATTAGTCATAGTTCCTCGTGGGTACGACACAGTTCTTATCAGTGTATTACTTGTTAGACCGCATATACTTGCGCGTGTTTAGTGATCGGTATTCCGACCAACACTACCCTTTGGATTTCTCTCAGTGTTACTTGGTAACGTTCCTTGTGGTCTATTATTCAATGCTAACGCCATCTGTCCTAGCTGATTTTCTAAATTCTTGATAGCCATCTCTTGTGATTTCATTTCCATTGCTTGATTTTTCATTGCCGCTTCATTGCTAGTTATGTACTTCGACACCATTTCCTCGAAATCTGATTTTCTTTCCTGGTGTTGAACCGGTTGTTGGTGACTCTGAAAACCTGGGGGATATGATGGCCGTGGAGCTTGATTTTGCTGGTTATTGCTCCGCGAGAAATTTGGGTGATTCCTATTCCCCTGGTTGTAGGTGTTTTGGTATGTATTCGACGGAATTATGTTATAGCTACCTATGAACTGGACGGATGCTGGATTAATTGTGCACTGATCTGTAGGATGATCACCCACACATAATTCACATACTACCTCAACCTGCTGTACTTGAGCCCCTGTCATAGCATCCAACTTCTTGGACAGCGCAGAAATCTGTGCTTGTATAGCTGTCACCCCATCTACTTCCAAAACCCCAGCTGCCCTTGCCTGTGTCAGTCTTGCTGTGGACCACTGGTAGTTATTAGCCACCATGGTTTCAATCAAATTGTAGGCGTCCTCGTAACTCTTAGCCATGAATGCTCCGCCCGACGCTGCGTCAATACTCATTCTAACATTCCCATGTAGCCCATTATAAAAGGTGTTCATTTACAGCCACTTGGGTAATCCATGATGTGGACACTTTCTAAGTAATTCCTTGTACCTCTCCCATGCCTCATATAGTGACTCCCCATTTTGCTGCTCAAACATAGTGATGTCATTCCTCATTTTTACAGTTTTCGCCGGTGGAAAAAATTTGGCAAGGAATTTCTGAGCCAAATCTTCCCACGTAGTAATCGATCCCGGTGGCAGAGAATGTAACCAACTCTTCGCCTTGTCCCATAAAGTGAACGGGAACAAGCGATGTAACAATCCAGATTTTTATTACAATATTTAAATATTTAATGAATTATATAAATATTTAATGGATGTGTTTATCGTTGAATAAGTATTTGTTTAATTGATTTGATGTGATTTGATTATTTATTTGTTTAATAAATAATTAATGAGTTAGTATTCTAATTTAATTTAATAATTAAGTTAGAGATTTATAATGATTAAATAAATTATTATATTATGCAATGAATTGTTATTAGAATTAATTAAATTAAGTATAAAAATTTAATTAGATAGAAGTGTGACAAATAACTATATTATAAGTGGTTATTAAAATAAATTAAAGTAGTTTTAATTTATTTTGCCAAACAAGGCTTAAGTTTATTAAGTCTCTCAGTTTTAAATTATTTTGCCAAACAAAGCCTTATGACTTTTGTTTTTTTTTAAATTTTAAATTAATAATAAAACAAATTAAATAAATAAAATATATTTATAATGGATATACGTTTATTATAGTGTAACTGATATATTTAGTATTGGAATTAAGGTCATATCGGTTTCTTTTATTTTACGTATACTTAAGTTATCAGTTTTATTATTTGCTATCCTGAGGAAGAGAGAGTACAGAGAACTTGAGAGAGAATAGAGGGAGAAGCTGAGAGAAAGTCTAAGAATTTCAAATAATTTATGTGGTGTCTAACAAGTATTTTTTTAAGCAAGAAAAGGTATGTGGCTATAACTTTAATATATGTAAGTATATATGTTTTACGTCATTATGCCTAAGTCTCTGTGTTCTTCATTTATGTATAAAGTTTTTACAAAAGTTGTATGTAAACCATATTTTAGAATTGGTTATGATGTTACATGTATTTGTATATATATGACTGTATGCTAATTACGATCAAAAGAAAGAAAAGAGTTTTTACAGTAAAAACATATGAGTATGAACATGTTTTGTAGGATAACAAAATTAGTAATTGATTGTATTCTAATTGTAGAATTGAAAGTCGGGTATGTTAATTGGGTATGAACTACAGAGAATTGTAGTTTAAAAGTAATCAAATTGGTGGTTATTAGAGATTACAGTGTTCACTGTGTTTAACAATTGTCAAACATGGAGTTTTGTTTTAAAATAAGGTTTTCAAGGAATTTAGTTTTCTGTGGTTATTGTTTAGTAATTTAAACTAGTATATGCATGTTGGGTAGTGTGTATATGTGTAATTTATATAAGTTATACATGTTAATTGGGGTTAAATGCTGTTAAAATAAAGACAGTAGCTTTGTTATGTTCTTCGTGGTTGGGTTCTGCAAGTTTCAGCGCCCCAGCATCAAAATTTGAGCCCCAGCGCCAAAAGTTGGCCCCCCCAACGTTGAAATTCGCACCCCAGTGCCAATCTCGCGCCTCGGCGCCACTGTATAGCCTAGTCCTCGCGCCCCAGCGCCGAATTTGTAGTCTGACTTGGACAGTTTTGACCTTCTGTAGTAAAATAGGCATAACGTTCTCATACGAAGTCCGATTGAGATGATTCAAGATGATCCGGAACGAGGACGAGTAGACCTACAACTTTCGTTCTTTACGTTTTTCAATTTGAGGTCATTAGGATGGGTCAAAATGGTCATCGTTAGGACTATTGTGTTTTCGGAGGCAAACGGAGGGCGTCGAACATGCACATATGCATGTGTAGTGCTCTTGACCATAAAAGATGATGTCCTAAGTTATAAAACATGAATATTAGTAATTATAATGATGCTTAACATTAATACATGATGTATTAGATGAGTTACAGAAGCATAGTAAGCATACACAAGAGAGTCAAATCGGGCGTGTGACGAATGAGCGTCGAAACGCCGTGCCAAGTGTTAATGAACTTAAAAAGTATTTCAATTCAATTGAAATAGATATTATAAGATATGGAATGGGTTTAATATAAAACCAATAAGTAGTCCTAGCAAGACTTAAGCACTTGAACTTCGAGTTTGACTAAGAAGAAATATAGTGAGTCATAAGTCGAAAAGTTAACACCATCTAGTTGACCATTGTGTGCTAATTAATAGGAAAGATTATGAGATGTGGAGTAGAGTTTACATTACAATTGCTATATGTTGTTATGTGACTAATAGTTGATGTGTATGATTATATAATTGTGTAGGGCACGTGAAGTGCACATAACTGTAAGCTGTTAAGCTATTATTGGTAAACAACGATCAAAGCAAGTCTTTCGGTTCCTATTTTCTATGTGGACTTAATGAACTATTTTAAATTGCATGATATGTTATGCATGTTAAATCATGAAATGTTAAAGTCAATATATGACTACATTGTTTTGGCTAAGTAATGATGATTGAGTAAGGAACTCAATCTTTATATTTGCTATGTGAATTAAAAACATGTATGCCATGTTACTTTAATGAGATGTATATCGAGCATGTTATTATGTGTTATGTGATGCATGAAAACTGTTAGACTTTGCTGGGCTGTCGAGCTCACTCTTGCAAATAACTACTTTTGCAGGTCAAGATTTTAAGGTAAAGATATGTGCTAAGTGAGTTATAAAGATCTATATTCACGAAGATTACTTATATTTTATGAGAAATGTATTTCATATTTTGAACGTAATATGTTGTTAAATTGTAAGTTGAGCTATCCAATGTATATGGATATTTAGTTATGATGTAAGACTTTGTATAATCATTTTGTTGTAACGATTCATGATATAAGATTGAATCAAAGAGATGTAGTGTAAAGGTTGCGATTCAGGGCAAGAAAGAAGGATATGTATAAACGTTTTAAATATTCCGCTATTTTAGTGTTTTTAATATCGAATAATGATGTAAAATTAGAGATTTAATATATGGTTAACGACCGAAGTTGAGATTTTAAATTGTATGGATTTTGGGGTCGTTACAGTTGGTATCAAAGCTGTAGGTTATAAACCTTAGGTAGGAGTACCGTAGGCTATAATCTTAGAGAAGAGAGGTGAAGATAATAAAAGAATAAGCTCAAATAGAGTTTGAACAATAAGGGATTAAAACTTGCGTGAAAGGATTCAAAGAAGAATCTCGCAGAGTTATAAGGAATATAAATGTGGGGTTACCCAACTCCAATAATAAGGATGTAAGGTGATAATAAATAGACAATGTCTATAAAAAGAGAATGATAAAGAAGTTATGAATAGAGAGTTATGTTTAAGTGTGGTACAATTTTACTCTTTAATAGTTGATGTATGGTATCTGGGCTAAACGATTCCTTCATGGAGCGGAGGTATATACGAACTAGCAACTCGAAACCTAGTTTGTTAGTTGTTTGTGGAAAACCACTCAGCGTACCATATTGAAACTGTTAGAGACTCGATGTGTACCAAGTGTAGAAATGGACACGTATGATGAGAGTTTAGAACTTGAATGAAATTTTGAGCGATGTAAATGAAGTTAGAAATTCTTAAAGAAAGAATTGTTATATAAACAAGAAGATTCAAAGAAGAATCTTGAAGATATAAAGATAAGAAATGAGAGTTTTCTAACTCCAATAGCCAAGATAACGAATAATGTCGTAAATGATGAAAAAGAGAAAGAATGAGGATCATAAAACAAAACGATCACGAGTTAACAAAAGAATTTTAAGAGAGATGATTATAGAATAAGGTCACGACGTGATCTGTTTAAGTTATAAAAGAAAGATGGTCTGTAATATTTGAATGATTATAGCTTAATGCTATGAAGATGGTGTACTATGAAATAGTACGAGATAACTCATGAGGAGTTATATATGATGTGATACGAGGAATTCGTATCGAGCAAAGAGCAAGTTAAAAGAAAGATAGAGTTAGGTGGAATTTCAATTGAGAACTCATGTGATGGCTGAGTTGTACAAACCTTTGTATGGGCGAGGGTTTTGTGCTTGCACTCAGTTTATCATATTGATAATCATTGGAATGTTTATGTCGCGCTATTTGCTATATGCCTGTTGAGAAGGTGATTCTTTTCTCATGTGTATAACAGATAGGTAGAGTATAGTTAGAGAATATTATAAGGTTAAGTGCGAGTTCTTAAAACTCATACTTATGGTAGGTTCGTGACTCATAATTATATGGTATATTTTTGAACCCCTCAGCGAATGGACGCCTATGGTCTGACTAGGATAAGTTCTTAAACTCATATGATTGTGGCAAGTTCCTAAACTCATAACGTGTGGTAAGTTTGATGAACTAGGGTATAATTAAGTGTGAATAGAGTATTGAGGATGATAGGAATAGATAGACCTATTAAGCAATGGATCATTATAGAAAGTGGAGTTGATGGTGGAAGCATATGTATTCTAAATCTACTAGCTATGCTAAACTTTCGAAATTTATTGACTTCGTGCTGATGTTTACACTTTTATTTTCTTGAAAAACATTGGATCAAATGATGGAACCAATGAGTTTTAACAACAATACTGTTATTTATATGTCTATGCTAATTACTTCGGCTAGACAAAAATGATTTGCAATATATCAAAATGTATTTTATATCATTAATGCATCGTGTAACCTGGTGCAAAGATGATAAAAACGATGGAGTCATCAATGCAGTATTACCTAGTGTTGGAGGTGATCTAAGGATCGTCAGCCCACTATGGTATGATGTAGTATGATAAAGTCACCAAATGACGGAATCCTCAACGAACTGTAAATATAGTGCGGTATCATGACGTCATAAAAAGATTTTTGAGATTTCTTTAAGATATGAGAATACATATGTATGTATGTATATGTATATTTCGGTTAATGTCCGAGTTATTGTAGAGGTCTATGCTATTTGATTCAGCTAGACAAATATTGAAAGATGTTCATGAAATTCAAGAGTTACTTAAGAAGTTATGCCAAACCAAATTATTTTGGTGCGTATTCAGATGTTGAAAAGCTGAGATGAACAACCCTATTATTAGGGGTTACGCTTAGTTTATACTTTGCGCTGAAATGTTTGTGCACAATACATGTACGAAGGATTGATCCCCTAAGTACCTTGAAGTCATTATAGTCGTATGACTATAAAAGTTAAAGTTGAAAGATTACTTATAACTGTGGACAAGGTTCGTGGTCATTAGACCCTCAGTTGAATGCTTGCACTCTAAATTCTGAGATGAACAACTCTTTTATTAGAGGTTACGCTTAGTTTATACTTTGCACTGAAATATTTGTGCACAATACATGTACAATAGGTTAATCACCTAGAGTACTTGCGGAGGGTGTTTTCAGTCTTTGTGATTGATAAACATTCTGCCAAAGAGGGATTAAAGTGTGAAGAACCGGGGGTGAAGTACTATTAACCCTAGAGAATAGAGTTCATGGTCTTGTGACCCTCAACATGATTTGAAATCTTTTATATTCCTGAGTTATTCATACTACTTCCCAATTATTGAACAATTGTGGAAGATTCTTGTTATTCTGCAAGATGGAAGTGAAAAAGGAAAATATTCCTTAGAAAGAAGTAAGTCGTATAATGCGACACTGAATGATGAGTATGTTGAATAAGTGAGAAAAGATATTTTGAAGTGAGAAGTAGATGAGTTATCAAAGAATAATGTGAAACTTTTAATAGAAAAGTTAATAATTGTAGAATGATCTTTGTGGAAAGAAAGTGGTTATAGAAACTAATGAATGAATGAAGTAGTGATGTAAAATCTACTTTGATAGAATGAATGAATAAAAATTAATAAATAAAATTTCGAGGACGAAATTCTTAGAAGAAAGAGTGAATGTAATATCCTGAGTATTTATGATAGCGATTCCCGAGTGTTTATGATAACGATCCTTGGAAAAGGAAATGAATGAGTTAAAAGATATATAATACTCAAAATATAATTTAGTTCAAACGAAAGTTATGAAATGAAACCTATAATTTGTTAGGTAATGAATGTAGTAGGAAATATAACATCTATATTTAGATAAAATGATGAAAGATTTCTCTGAGTTATTTGTTTAATTTGTGTCTTCGATTTTGGGGACAGAATCCTTGTAAGTAGGGAAGATTGTAACGAATGAGTGGCTTGAGTTGTGATTCTGAGGACAGAATCCTTGTAAGGAGGGAATGATGTAACAATCCAGATTTTTATTACAATATTTAAATATTTAATGAATTATATAAATATTTAATGGATGTGTTTATCGTTGAATAAGTATTTGTTTAATTGATTTGAGTGATTTGATTATTTATTTGTTTAATAAATAATTAATGAGTTAGTATTCTAATTTAATTTAATAATTAAGTTAGAGAGTTATAATGATTAAATAAATTATTATATTATGCAATGAATTGTTATTAGAATTAATTAAATTAAGTATAAAAATTTAATTAGATAGAAGTGTGACAAATAACTATATTATAAGTGGTTATTAAAATAAATTAAAGTAGTTTTAATTTATTTTGCCAAACAATGCTTAAGTTTATTAAGTCTCTCAGTTTTAAATTGTTTTGCCAAACAAAGCCTTATGGCTTTTGTTTTTTTTTAAATTTTGAATTAATAATAAAACAAATTAAATAAATAAAATATATTTATAATGGATATACGTTTATTATAGTGTAACTGATATATTTAGTATTGGAATTAAGGTCATATCGGTTTCTTTTATTTTACGTATACTTGAGTTATCAGTTTTATTATTTGCTATCCTGAGGAAGAGAGAGTACAGAGAACTTGAGAGAGAATAGAGGGAGAAGCTGAGAGAAAGTCTAAGAATTTCAAATAATTTATGTGGTGTCTAACAAGTATTTTTTTAAGCAAGAAAAGGTATGTGGCTATAACTTTAATATATGTAAGTATATATGTTTTACGTCATTATGCCTAAGTCTCTGTGTTCTTCATTTATGTATAAAGTTTTTACAAAAGTTGTATGTAAACCATATTTTAGAATTGGTTATGATGTTACATGTATTTGTATATATATGACTGTATGCTAATTACGATCAAAAGAAAGAAAAGAGTTTTTACAGTAAAAACATATGAGTATGAACATGTTTTGTAGGATAACAAAATTAGTAATTGATTGTATTCTAATTGTAGAATTGAAAGTCGGGTATGTTAATTGGGTATGAACTACAGAGAATTGTAGTTTAAAAGTAATCAAATTGGTGGTTATTAGAGATTACAGTGTTCACTGTGTTTAACAATTGTCAAACATGGAGTTTTGTTTTAAAATAAGGTTTTCAAGGAATTTAGTTTTCTGTGGTTATTGTTTAGTAATTTAAACTAGTATATGCATGTTGGGTAGTGTGTATATGTGTAATTTATATAAGTTATACATGTTAATTGGGGTTAAATGCTGTTAAAATAAAGACAGTAGCTTTGTTATGTTCTTCGTGGTTGGGTTCTGTAAGTTTCGGCGCCCCAGCGCCAAAATTTGAGCCCCAACGCCAAAAATTCGCACCCCAGCGCCAAAAGTTGGCGCCCCAGCGCCAATCTCGCCCCCCGGTGCCACTGTATAGCCTAGTCCTTGCTCCCCAGTGCCGGATTTGTAGTCTGACTTGGACAGTTTTGACCTCTTGTAGTAAAATAGCCATAACGTTCTCATACGAACTCCGATTGAGGTGATTCAAGATGATCCGGAACGAGGATGAGTAGACCTACAACTTTAGGTCTTTAGGTTGTTCAATTTGAGGTCATTAGGATGGGTAAAAATGGTTATCTTTAGGACTGTTGTGTTTTCGGAGGCAATCGGAGGGCGTCGGACATGCACATATGCATGTGTAGTGCTCTTGACCATAAAAGATGATGTCCTAAGTTATAAAACATGAATATTAGTAATTATAATGATGCTTAACATTAATACATGATGTATTAGATGAGTTATAGAAGCATAGTAAGCATACACAAGAGAGGCAAATCGGGTGTGTGACGAATAAACGTCGAAACGCCGTGCCAAGTGTTAATGAACTTAAAAAGTATTTCAATTCAATTGAAATGGATATTATAAGATATGGAATGTGTTTAATATAAAACCAATAAGTAGTCCTAGCAAGACTTAAGCACTTGAACTTCGAGTTGACTAAGAAGAAATATAGTGAGTCATAAGTCGAAAAGTTAACACCATCTAGTTGACCATTGTGTGCTAATTAATAGGAAAGATTATGAGATGTGGAGTAGAGTTTACATTACAATTGCTATGTGTTATTATGTGACTAATAGTTGATGTGTATGATTATATAATTGTGTAGGGCACGTGAAGTGCAGATAGCTGTAAGCTGTTAAGCTATTAATGGAAAACAACGATCAAGGCAAGTCTTTCGGTTCCTATTTTCTACGTGGACTTGATGAACTGTTTTAAATTGCATGATATGTTATGCATGTTGAATCATGAAATGTTAAAGTCAATATATGACTACATTGTTTTGGCTAAGTAATGATGATTGAGTAAGGAACTCAATCTTTATATTTGCTATGTGAATTAAAAACATGTATGCCATGTTACTTTAATGAGATGTATATCGAGCATGTTATTATGTGTTATGTGATGCATGAAAACTGTTAGACTTTGCTGGGCTGTCGAGCTCACTTTTGCAAATAACTACTTTTGCAGGTCAAGATTTTAAGGTAAAGATATGTGCTAAGTGAGTTATAGAGATCTATATTCACGAAGATTACTTATGTTTTATGAGAAATGTATTTCATATTTTGAACGTAATATGTTGTTAAATTGTAAGTTGAGCTATCCAATGTATATGGATATTTAGTTATGATGTAAGACTTTGTATAGTCATTTTGTTGTAATGATTCATGATATAAGATTGAATCAAAGAGATGTAGTGTAAAGGTTGCGATTCAGGACAAGAAAGAAGGATATGTATAAACGTTTTAAATATTTCGCTATTTTAGTGTTTTTAATATCGAATAATGATGTAAAATTAGAGATTTAATGTATGGTTAACGACCGAAGTTGAGATTTTAAATTGTATAGATTTTGGGGTCGTTACAAGCGAAGTCTCACTGCCTCATCTGACACCCCATTGTACTTAAAAGTGTCGTACATTTCCAGAAAACTGATTAAATGCTCATTCGGATCGTCATTTGCCATTCCCCCAAACTGAACTGAATTCTGCATCATCTGAATGGTCCCAGGCTTGATTTCAAAAGTATTCGCAGCTATTGCAGGCCTAGTGATGCTCGACTACAGATCGGTCACCTTCGTTGATGCAAAATTCCTCAACGCTTTCTGGTCTTTGGCAGCCATTGTTTCTTCCTTATCAGAGTCTTCGAATTCGTTCCTTGTTTCCTTGATCCACTTACTTAACCTCTGAAATCTTCTTTCAATGTCGTCCTCAAAAGGAAGCAAGTCTGGATTTTTGGATCGTGTTTGCATAAACCAATGTCAAAAACCTGAAATTGGAAGAACAAAAACAAAAACAAAAATGTTTAACTAAAACTGGACTAATTAAACTGATATTGTAAAAATATTAAAATCTGCGCTAAATTTTTTCCAGCAACGGTGCCAAAAACTTGTTGGCTAAAATCTATATACGCACAACACGCAAGTATACATGGTCAACATAATACAGTAGTGAATAGAGTATCGTTCCCACGAAGACAAATTAGCCAGAAATTTAACTTTACAATTACCAATCTTCTATTAATCCTAATTTTATTAAACTAATCAATTTCCAGTTTATAGTGAAAATATTAAACTTATTAAGAAAAACCAGCTAAATAACAACAAACCCTAAAACCGAATCTTCAAATAAATATTAGAGAATTAGGCTTGCAACTTCACTCTAAGCATCCCTCTGACTATTAACCCCTTATTCCAATTTAATTTACTATCTCAGTTTATTAATCAAGAACACATAAATAGTATTAACCACCTTTCGATGCATTAACACCGTATCAACCCAAATCCACAATTAAGATAGAATTAAGTCAAACACCTTAATTAATCAATTCACTATATCTCTATATGAATTCTAATTAAATAAGGTTAAAGTTCAAGTTCTCTTCATGATTACATGCAATGTCAAGCATATCTCAACTTTAATAATAATCAAGAATCTGCTATTCGCAAAATTCATAACACATGCTATATTAACTAAGTCTAGATTTATATTTCATCTCTCGAATTCATACAAATCCACATAGAATTGTTGATCAAGCAATTCATAAATTCAAGCTCAAATTAATATAGATAAACTTCATAATAGCTTTATTAAACTGAAAACTGAGATTACATAATCATTGTTCCACTTAAAGATCCATTAAAAACCTAATAAGTAATCTAGTTCATAGCTAATAAATTAAATACTGAACAAATAAAAAAAACATCATCCCAATTACAGAATATAGAAATTAGAGGAGAATAGTAATACACCACCCTTCTCGCCCTTCGATTATGAAATCTTCGTGAAATTATTCCTCTACTTCGTTCCTCCAAGCTCTTACTTTTCAATCTTTTTCTAGAAGTGTGTCTAGATCGATCTCCGCTCTTCCACACTTAGCATAAAAGTAGTCTCAATTCAGCCCCATACATCAATCCTAATCCAACTCTAATTGTCCTCGTAAGAACTCAAGTGGAAACATGAATCCTTTTCAAAATCAACAACTTAATAGTCAAAGACTCCCACAAAATAAACTAACAACCATCCCTCACTCCTAATATTGTCACATTACATAAAGAATTATTAGTTCCCAATATAGCCCAACTTCTAGCACAACATCAAATCTCACCCAACAATAACCCCGACGCAGCGCGCCCCGCGCCAGCAAACACATGCCAACAGCGCTCCCCGCGCCAGCATCCCAGGAGGTTGTCTCAGTCCAGCGCGCCCCGCGCCACATTCCTTCGCAGTACAGCGCGCCCCGCGCCATGTAGTCAGAAACTCCAAATTTGCTCGAAATCTCCTTCCAATTGTAACATTTTGATAGGCCCATGGACTATCCTGCAACAAGCAAACAACCTATCAAAAGTAACATGAAATTACCAAAAACTAACAATATACCAATCTAAATGAACATAAATCGTAGGTTAAAAACCTACTCATCATCTTCTTTGGCTTCGACATCTTTATATTTAGGACGAAAACGTCCGAAGCCACGACCCCCCAACATTTAAAAATTCTTGTTCATTTATTATGTATTTTATAACTAAATTTTTTTTGTTATGTTTTGTTGTCTTTACCAAAACAAATTCTAATACTGCATTATATTTGCTTTAGTAAAAATATGTTTTATAATGGTGGAAATTTACGTTTTTAGTGATGAATATATATTATATTTTTAAAATATGAAAAAATTTCCAATTTTCTTCTTGAAAATAATATTTATTTATAAAAATTATTATTTTCTTTTTTGAAAAAATTGAATCAGTTTTTTTATTTATCTTTTACTGTTTTTTTATTTTAACTTCTATATTTAGTTTTTGTTTTTAAAATTTCTAATATTAAGAATGGGTCATTTTGTTAAAAAATTAAGTAGACATTAATTTAATTTAAAATCACTTTAATTTTTTTGAATCTATATTTCATGAAACTTAACTCATTTTATGAAAAAAAATTCTAATATTTTTTACTTAAAATAATAATTATTTTTAAAAATATTTAAAATAATCATTTTTAATTAGTTTAATGGGATAATTTAAAAAATTAAAAGGTCAATGGTATAATCAGTAAAATGTGTCAACTACAGTGGGTAATTCATTAGTTTTGTAGATAAAAAATTAACGGCCGTTTATTTTTTTTAACGGAATGACTCAATTTCAAAATAATAATTAGTTTAGTAGGATAATTTGAAAAATTATAAGTTCAATGGTGTAATCAGTAAAATATGCCAACTACAATGGGTATTTCATTAGTTTTGCCTTATAAATTATAATATGATATATGCTAAGTAGCTTAAATGAATTAAAGAGGGTTTAAAAGTGATTTTATGAAATTGAATCAAATTGGACTTGGTGTAAAACTGCTGTGACAGGGTAGTTTCAAGCTCATGTAAACATAGTTTAAAATACTCTTTTTGGAAGGGAAATATTTTTATAAAATATTATGTAGTACCATGTATAACATATTAAAATTTGCTACCGATCGGACGTAAAAATTTTGAGTTATAAAATCGTGAAGTGGGCAGGCTATTAAGCCAACTGCTGAGCAGGAGCAGGAGCAGTCGCACGGCAACGCCGACTGTTAGGCCAGGCGTGCACGCTTGTTACCCAGCTGCGTGCGACGTTCTGTTTTCATTTTTGATTGCGACGCCAAGTTCGTTCTGATCCGATTTTTAGCGTTGTAGATACTCAAAATTTTCTTTTCTTGTTACTAACTATGTAGGAGGGCAAAATCGTCTATTTCACACTCCAGAGATAACCTTGGAGGACTACAACACCAATTCTAACCCCGGAGATAGCCCCGGGAGATCCAGTTTCCAACCCCATAGATAGCCCCGGGGGATCAAGACAACCTCAGAGATAACCCTGAAGATAATCAAAGTCAACATCAAGTCAACCTCAGAGATAACCCTGAGAAAAGACTGCTACAACTGCGCAAAAACCGGAGATAACCCCGAGAGGGGCAAAATGGTCATTTTGCCAACTCAACTTTAACTCAAATCAAATCAACTCATTTCAACTCAAAATGCTTCATTATAATTCCCACGAGAACCATATCTTAACTTTCAAGCACAAACTACGCAAAACGGCTCACCGGATTGCCTGATGAAAACTCAAAAATGCTATTTCAATCATGGATCTATCTTCCCGGAGTCAAAAAAGGACAAATCATATGTCATTGTGTAGCTCTCGGAAAGAGCTTTCCGGAATGGTATGGCACGCTTCCATCGGACTCCCGGATTGAAAGTTATGAACGACCGAGCGAACAGCGCGTTGTCCGAGTGTACGTACTTCGACACGGCGGGACCCACACTGCCTGGGGCATCCCGGGCAGCCGCAGGTACACCTACTGCTGCCGCAGGTACACCTGTGGCACCCCCCTCTATATATAGAGGGCTTGGGGCGGCCATATTTGCAAGAGAAAAGGCGAGGAAGCCCTGTCCAATTTGCTTTGTACACACTATAAGCTGAGTACTTTCTCATTTTAAACACTTGTAAGCTCATATATAGCTACTTTTCTACCGGCGAGAGCTGAGTGTTCATCCACTTAAAGCTGTAGAAGTCTTCTTTGGCAGTCCACTGTAAGCCTTCTTACACACTTTATAGCCTTTCTCTTCATCTTTGCACACACAGTTCTTCACGTTGAGAGTCGTGTTGCGTGTGTATGTCCGGACTTCGGTCCGTGGTTTTTATTTTCCTTTATATATACTTATATATATAAACTGTGGTCGAACTTTGTTCGATGAGCCTGGATTTACATCCGAAGCGTTTACTTGCTTATATATATATATATATATATATATATATATATATGAACTGTGTATCGAATTCTGTTCGATGAGCCTGTATTTTATATCCGGTGCGTTTACTTGCCTTTATATATATATATATATATATATATATATATATATATATATATTTACATTTCGTCCCACCTGGAGTTTACTTCGTGGCGGTTGACCATTTTTACTACTTTTTGTACATTTCGTCCTGCCTGGAGTTTCTTCCGTGGCGGTGGATCGTTTTTACAGCTTTATTTACATTTCTGATCCCCCATGGAGGTGCTTCGTGGTGGTTGATCATGTCTATATATATATATATATATATATATATATATATATATATATATATATATTTACAGCTTATATATATACCTGCTTACTGCGTTTATATCAATTGCGGCATCATGTAAGCCTAGGAATCATGCGATCACAGATTCAGTCTACTGAATCTAGATTCAGTTCCCTTGATGGACCTTTTTAGCTGTAAGCAGCTTGTAAAGTTATTCCATGGTGTTCGAATTTCCTCTGATGGTTTTCATACCCATGAGGAGTTTGGCACTGCTTTTTACATTATTTTCCCGAAGATGCTTCGCATCTCGAAAATAAAAGCAACTAAGCCGAACATTTAATAAAATAGGAGTGTAAAAGTTCTCAATTACTATTGAGCACAAGGTTTGAAAAACCTCTTTTAAAACATCACTGTTATATCTCGTTTAAAACTTATTTTTTTACATAAATTCAAACCCTGTGTATATAGGTGCGAATGAGGCCTTACACTACTTCCAAATAAAAGCATATTGACCCACACACACACACACACATTCATATAACAGTTTCTTGAAAAGTGGCGGTCACCGTGATAACACGGATGTCGGAGGGTGCCTAACACCTTCCCACCGCATAAGCAAGTCCCCGGACCCTAAAGAATCTCGGTTTCACAGACCCATTTAGCAGTGTCACATCATTGGGTCAGTGTGCAAACCTTTTCTCGGTTGTGTTGGTACAACCAGTTAAAAAACCAACTGGCGACTCTTATAGTCCAATCGTCGACATTATATATGTCGGACTTTTTTCACTTGTTTTTTTAAACAAATCTAACATAACATGAGAACACAAAACAAACAAGAATAGAAAAGGGACAAATAAAAATCCCGACGTCGACAGGTGGCGACTCCGCTGGGGACTCCAGTAAGAGGACTTAAGCCGCTATTACAATCTTTTTAAAACTGTTATGTGCTTGTGTGTGGATGTTGCATTTACATTTGAATAAATATGTACGAATGCATTTACTTATTGCGCTTAGTGCTTCGCACCATATATGCCTGTGATATTAGTTCTTCACACATGTCATCATTTCCATACGGTGAGACGCGATGTATGTGAATGTATATTGTGTGGTCCCTCCACCAGGAGGCTATCCTATCGATGTTTGATTACTGGACTCGTAGGAAGACTAATTCCAACGAGGCTCAGGAAAGGCACCACCCAAATTCGCTCCAGTTGAAAGACCGGATTAACTTCCTGTCAAGTAAATTGCGATGATTTGGGAACCGTCATGCCGAAAAACCGCGAGAGTAACCTAAGATAGGTCAGCCTCTGATAAACCAAACGCGAAGGAAAGTCTCTTCATACCTCCCATTTTCAATTACTGGTAATTTCATTCCATGTCAAATCATTGTAATGAAAAATATGAAGGAATATGTGTATATACATAAAACCTGACATATTATGCTAACACTCGTTTTGCAAGACAACACTCCTATAATGGACACATTCTAACATGTAAATTATTTTTTTACATTTCCTAAAGACTAAACTACATAAGTCTTTTTGTAGGGAAGCTATCGGTCCCGTTACCCGTTTAAAGTTCAAAAAGGCACTAAGCCCACCGTCAGACTTGGCTACAAGTGCCCAGCCTGATCCTACTCCTATTTCCCAAGAGGAGTTCGAAGGACTAAGGAATCAAATAGCAGAATTGGTTGTCTTTTTAAAAGAACAAAGTAAAAATACTCAGGGCCAAACAATGCTTACTCAACGAGAGTCATTCACACCAGGGTGCAGTCAGGGTATTGGCAAAAAGATGAAAACCCAAATACCTGAACCTCATTACAATAAAGGAACCAACAAAACCCCTGAAATCACAAAACTCAAGGATGATCGAGAAACTGGGGATATAAGAAAGAAAGTCCAACAAATAGAGGAAACCATCCGATAAATCAAAGGAACTGGAAACTATGGAAGTATAACCTATTCAGATCTCTGCATATTTCCAGGGGCTCGATATCCTGACAAATTCAAAATCCCAGAGTTTGAAAAGTACAATGGGGAAGGCGATCCCTATACGCACCTAAAAGTGTATATTGGCGAACTGAGGTCTTATGCTGAAGATGAAAGCCTCAAAATGCAACTTTTTCAAAGGAGTCTCACTGGAGAGGCTAAAGCCTCGTATGCCCGACTTGACAATGCCAAAATCTATAACTGGGAAGAATTGGCCCACGCCTTTCCAAATCAGTACAATTTTCAATCACAAATGGCACCAGATCAATACCAAGTGACTAAAGTCAAAAAGCAAAGTACTGAATCTTTCCGAGAATATGCCCAAAGGTGGAGACATCTAGCAGCACAAGTCATTCCATCAATGACAGAAACTGAGATGGTCATGACATTTATTGACATCCAAGAGGCTCCGTACTATGAGAGGATCCTAGCCGGCATAGGAAAGTCATTCTCGGAAATGATCAAACACGGCGAAATGGCAGAGATGGGCCTGAAGGCAGATGAGATTAAAGACTTCACTGCCTTGGAAGAGTCGCCAAACATATACAGACTGGCAAGTATGCGAACGATCCCAAGGGGGTACCCGATAAAGGCAATGAAGATGTATCCCTTATTGTACAGGGGCAAGCTAGGAAACCAACCAACAGTCCCCCCCATCTGGAAAATGCAAGATAATCTGCCATCTCAACAACAGGATGCATTAAACCAATGCCCAGACAGGAAAAGAAAATTTGAAAGATCGAAAAATTGGGTATTCACTCCACTGGGCGATTCCCTTGAACATGTATTGGCGATATTAATGGATCACAAGAAAACTATCGAATTAGCCCCACCTCTAGAACTAGGGAGTAAAAAATACAATCCAAGCCAAAGATGTGCTTACCACTCAGGGTCTCTAGGACACAATACACAAGATTGTTGGTCTTTAAAGCATAAAATTCAAAATCTGATCGAAAATTGTGACAACCCCAAAATAGGTCCATTCCATCCAACCTATTCTGAGTCGCCAAATACATGGTACAGAAAACAACTACAACTTTATTACAACAATTGTCGTGCAAAATACAACAACACATATGCTGTGAGTTTGGATACAAATATATACCAAATGTGACTCATGTCCCAACCATGGACAACACCTCACAATGACACCTTACATAAAGGTATAGTCAAAAATTATTTTAGAATTAGAATCTTTGGGAAGTGCTCAAGGAATCCTTTGTACATGGGAAGCCACGCTTCTAGGTTGTGATAGATATCATATGACCATAGAATTATCCTTGGTTGACCCAATATACCCCAAAGAAAAACGAGAAGATTACTATCATATTCTTCCCAATGGTGAGTCTTCTCTTGACTTATCATTATCTCCACTGTCTCTAATTGAGAATTATACTTCAAACAAATACCAAGATTATATAGGTAGTGCTCGTAAATATACTCAGCAAGTGGATGAGCACAATCCTGTCTTATGAGCAAATGGATGAGCAAACCACCCTTCTAACGTTGGGTTCGCTTCACCCTAGATGATTCACCAAATATAACTCCTAAATGATGACCACCGTTCTATTCCCCTGTTACCCCCGCTCGACCCAGCTACACTCTTATTACCTGAAAGGAATTGTGAACAGAAGGGTGAGCACAACTAGCCCAGTAAAGAATATCATGACTAAAGGTAAATAAATTATCAATAGTCTTCATCAGTAATAAATCAGAGATTTAGAACATATGGTAGATGATAAAAATTTCAACCATAGTTGCAGCGGAACGAGCAATCCATTAGAAGAGTCAAATAGACCATAAAGTCTATTATCTTCTCCATGTTAAAAATCCACCAGCAATGTTTTATCCCTGTAACATTAATCAACAGTTACTTTCCACAATTATATGAATAACTCATAATCATAATTGTAATTCTAAATTCCTCTTCGCATTCAGGACGAAGATAATTTTCATCACATGTCTTTACCTGAAACATTAAAGATCATGGTTATACCAAATTACAGTTCCAGTTTATAATCATACTAATAATTTCATCTTTGCACTACGGCCATAGATATTCATCAACAGACCATCTTTGCACTACAAGCCAAAGATATTCAACAACAGGTCATCTTTGCACTACGGGCCAAAAATATTCATCAATAATTTGTCTTTGCACTACAGGCCAAAGATATTCCTCAACAGTTCATATTTGCACTACAGGCCAAATATATTCATATCTCAAAGAAATATATAATCATTTCAGAATTTATATACACCATAATTATAACCATGTTAATCAATTCATCTTTACACTTAAGCTAAAGATATTCAATTATAAATTCAATGGTCATGATCATACCAGCTAACAATTCATCTTTGCTATGATAACCCGAGATTTCGAATAATCAAAATTTTGCGAATAAATTTTTTTTTTTATTAATATTAATATTAATAATTAATTTTGTGACAAGTATCGGTGATACGAGTCTCGAGAAAGTCAATTTGTGTATTGACTAATAAAATTAGAGTAGAGTTGTGCTTAACAATTTTAGAAACCCTAACCCTAATTTTTGGAAAGGGATTCGATAGAAAATATAATTAAAATAATTATATTATTGAGTACGTGTTTGTATTGTATAGAGATTTTGATCAATGATTGATTGGATAAGGTTTGAAATTAATAAACCCTAATAAGGGATTAAAAACCCTAATCTCAGATTTAGAAAACCAATGGTATGGTTAAAAACCCTAATTGTATGCCGGGAAACCCTAATTTTATATTCGGGAATCCTAAACCCTAAATTAGGAAACCCTAATCCTAATTGGCAAGCTTATTGTGTGTATTAAACTTAAATATGATTAGAAAACCCTAATTATATTTTTGTTATATTAATTTCTATTTTACAAACCTTAATTATAATTTAGAAAATTTATTTTTCTTATTAAAACCCTAATTCGTGGGTTATAAACCCTAATGATCATTTTGAACCTAATTGCTAAATTAAGTAATTTTAATTAGGGATATTAATTCTAATTAGCAAGATTGAATTTTATGATTAGGAAATATTAATATAATTATAGAATCCTAATTGTAATTTGGAATTATTAATTTTCTATTTTGAAAATCGAAATTCAGAAATTTTGAAAATTAAATTGCAAATCTAAAGGGTTCAAATCCTAAATCCTAAAAGGTCTAAACCCTAAACCCTAAACCCTAACCCAAACCCTAAACCCTAAGGGTTTGTACAAATTCCATGTTTGCCATTAAATTTATTTTATAAATTACAAAAATGCCCTTTTTACATTTTAAATGAGATAACTTGTAAAATTAGCAAAACCTTTAGTTGGTGACCAACTAAAGTAAGCCAATTGACTTTAACCTCAGCCAAAAACTGATCCAAATGGTGAGCTAACATGTGTGTATTCATTGGATCAATTATTTAAGTGATAAAGAGAGAGAAAGTCTCAAAATTTACTTATTTTTCTCCCAAGCTCTCATCTAGTCTCTCTCTCACCAAGGCATCCGAAAATCACAAGTGTATCAGTCTCTAGAACATTTCTTTGAACACCTAAAATCAGATTGGAGAGCATAGATCAAGAATTAGAAAAATAAATGGTATAAGTCCTAAATTTATTTTGATCTTGTATGCTTAGTCAAATTTTGTATTTTTGTGTTTAAAATCTTGCTAAGGGATGTTTTATGGTGATCTATGATGATCTACCATGGATCCATAGCATCAAAATGGGTAGAAACTATATTTTTCAAAATCTGTTCTTGAGCATTTTTAGTGGTCTGACAAGTAATGTCAGTGGCCATAGATTCATGCTCGTATATGTTATGGGTTGTTTTAAACTTGATATTGGTAGCTTGTTATGTTGTCTTGGATCTGAAAGTGAAATCACAGACATTTGATGTCTATATTTTGAGTTATTTCTGGTCAAATCCCGTTGACCGGGCATGACCAGTCAAAATCTGGGCAAGCCCAGAAATTGAAATCAGCGTCTGACAAGAAGTTTAAGACTTTAGACGTGTCAGTATGTTTGGTTTTTGATGTCTTTGTTTGGTACATTATGTAGCTGGTTATGTGTACTATAGATTTGGGTCTTTATATATCTTGTAAACTCATCAGATCGATCGTGAAAGGTGGTCAAAGTAGACGACCCGAACCGATTTTTCCTTTTCTGGGAAAACCCAGAAAAATAAGAACATCATTTCTTACATACTTTGACCGTGTGATTCATGTTTATTCTGTCGATGATAATCTAATTTTATGCTTTGGTGTTGTTCCTTGACCTAAGGTCTATAACTTAAAACATTTATATGACAATAAACATGAACATAAAGCATAAATAATTGAGTTAGAAAGTGACTGTTCGAGTTTCTAGGTTTCTGGGCAAACCCAGAAACCGTCTGACCATAAGTTTGAAGGCACTGATCTGCTTGTTTTGATATTGTATAACTTTGATGTTGATTGTTAATGGTAGTCCTACATGAGTAGTACATGATTGAACTTTAAGATTGCCCAGAAACAATTGTAAACCAAGATTAAAATTCGGTCAAAGTAAGGGTCTCGAACTTGAGTCTGACAGTGTTCTTGAGATGAAGAACACCTAGCAACGGTTCTATTTATTTTATTTTCTGTTTTCCGGAAAATGATTAAAAAAATAGAAATAAATTCTAAAAATTACCAAAAATGGTTTTAAAAATTATTTTAAATTATGAAAAATAATTTCTGACCAATTGAAATATTTTTCTTTAATATTTATAATTATTTAAATATTAAAAGTATTTAATTTATTTAGTTAGTGTATTAAATAAATTAGAGAAAAATGATTTAATATTATGAAAAATCATTTTAAATAAGAATAATGTATTTAAAAATATTTTGAGTTATAAAATGTGACTTTTAATATTTTTGGAGAATTTTCATTAATAATTTAATATTAATGATATTAGATTTATTTAATTACTAAATTAAATAAGTAAGTTAAAAAAAATGATTTTTAATGATTTAAAAATTATTTTTAATAAGAATAAAGTGTTAGAAAATATTTTAAATTATAAAATATAATTTTCAATATTTTTGGAGAATTCTCATTAATAAATTAATATTAATGATATTAGATTATTTATTTATGATATTAAATAAATGAAGTAAAAATAATTTTATTGATGTAAAAATCATTTAGAAGTGAGAAAAATATTTTAAGTTATAATTAATGGCTTTTAATATTTGGATAATAATTTCATTAATATTTAAATATTAATGGTGATGATTTAAAAATAATTTTAATTACTTTAAAAATCATTTAAGTAGAATATTGATGATTTAAAAATATTTTAAGTTATTCATAATAACTTTAATATTTTGACAAGTATGTTATTAATATTTTGATATTATTAAATATTAATAATGATAAGATTATTTGATAATTAAATCATTTAAAAATGATTTAAGTGTTTGAAAAATTATTATAAATTATAATAATTATTTATAAATTATTAAAAGCTTCCAGAAAATATTATAAATGATATTTGACTTATGTAAAATAATATTGAAGCTTAGAGACCAAGTTTAATTGACAATTAATGTATTAATATTTTGATATTATTAAATATTAATAATGATAAGATTATTTGATAATTAAATCATTTAAATTTCAATTGTTTCGGCTAGATCGATAAGTAGATAGAATTTGAAATCACAGTATTTCGTTGTTAAATCAAAAATCTTGATTCTGAGACTGAGAAGAACAACCTTTTATATAAAGGAAACATTTTGGGTCGTATATTCGACCATTGCGCGCTGTTAAGTATTATGCATAATATAGGGTACAAGGAGTTGGCCGGCTCTAAGTACTTGCAGAGGGGTATGATTTAATCGTTATGGTTATCTGATACACCTGGGTATATCAAAGTCCAATCTTTGATAGTTACTCGAGAAGAGAAGTTCTAAGATCTGGTGGGATCGCTCATCATAAATCTGGAAAACATTCCACTTTGTAATTGCATAGAATTGAATCTTGCTTATTCAATAGAATATCGTAGAAACTTTGAAAGCGTTGTACTCTTTCATTATCAGATTATTATTACGGAGAACGTTAGAACAATTGATATTGATTTCTATACCTTTATTGTATGTCTTAACTTGCGGGGCAAACTTGTTGCTCACCCTTGCTATAAATAAAACTTTTCAGCTAGGGACGAAGTTGCAGAAGGTGCTGCTAAGAAGAACAAGGGAAAATACATAGTTATAAATTAATTATGATGAACAATATTATTATGTTGTAATGTATTGTAAACCCTTTTTGTATATCTAAAGGGGTATTTCTGTAATGTTAAGGTTAGTGGACCTGGGACTTATGTATTAACAATATATGTTAATGACTTATGTAATCCTATTTATATATGAATGGGTAGTTAATTGGTATTATACTATGGGTCGTGAACACCAAACTCGGAGGTCAGGTAACCCGGAATTGGGGGTGTCACATTTGTACTACAGGCCAAAGACATTCCTCAGTCACGATCATACCAATAATTTATCCATCTTTGCACTCAAGTGAAAGAGAAATTCAACATCAGGGGTATAAAAATATTATATATGATAATAAAAACAATATGATCAACAACTGCATTAATTTTCGAGAGCAACAATCATAAATCAACGATAATTTGGTTAGAAAAAAAAACCAATTTTTGTCGTGAATAGTAACTCGTGAATAGTAACTCGTGAATAGTAACTCGTGAATAGTAATTCATGAATAGTATTCCGTATTCGTACATAGTACCGTATACGTAAATAATGTCATATACGTAAATAGTGTCATATACAAGAATAGTGTTGTATACGTGAATAGTGCCGTATACGTGAATAGTAACCCCGACTCAAAAAGGTAGAAATTCCACAATAAAATTCATACCAATATTTTAGTATAATGATATTGAAATAATAACATCATTATGAAGGATATAACATCCCTTAATATCCCTTACAATCCCTTACTATCCCTTACAATCCATTACTATCTCTTATAATCCCTTACCTCAAAAGTGCAGTATTTCTGGCTGGAATGCAAAGCCGAAGGAAACTCGCACTGAATAACAACTCTCAAAGTATCTAAATACTCATAAAATATGCTTCATAATATAGAGAGAGAAAGAGAGAAAGCTTATGTTTCTTGTGTGATTTTCAATTCTAACTTAGCCCTCTATTTATAGGAAAATGTTAGCACGTCGAAACAGACTTAACCTGCAACCTGATGGCTTTACCTGCTACTATTCCCACCCACCACATTTGAATAAAAATTTAAGCACATTTCTTCACCAACCAAGAGTGGGGCCCACCAATTTTAGAATTTTCCACCAAAATGATTAACTCCGAAAATTCAACAATTTCTGAACCAGTCATCTCGTAAAATTCATAACAAATCATACATTCATTTTTAACGGTTCAAAATTTATGGACATATACTCAACATATATATGCATAACATATCCAAAAATCACAACGATCCAACGGTCGGATTAAAAATTATAACCCTCGCAAAATATCTCAAAAATCCTAATTTGATTTTCAATACCTCCGATCCGACAAAAATACAGATAAAACACCTCAACATTAACTCCTTCATTTTTAACTACAAAAATATATCCCTCATTTATATCCACATCAAATAAATATTTCATTATCATATAAATCAATAATTAATTATTCACAAATAATATTACAGAATTATAGTACTAGCAACCAGGCCGTTCCCAGGAAAGAGGGGGCATTCCAATAAGGATTTCTCCTTACTGACGCGCAATCAGATGACCAAACCTCTCCTTAGACAAAACTTTCTAGACATTGCCAATAATGTTATCTAATAATATTATTCAAATAATATGAATTATTGATCTGATAATGGGAAATACTGTGCAGTGACAATTATTGAACAATAATATTATAAAATTTTAACGTAGCAATTATTGAATCAATAAAATAAACTATTGAACAGTAATTACTGTAACAATTATTGAGTAGTGCCTTCTTACGTAAGAATCAATAATTTCAAAAATACTGTGCAATACCGTGTGCTACTGTGCAATAACGCGTATTACTGTATTTTAACCACCGGATATTCTAACAGTGTTAATGGTAACAACTACGCCGTTATTTAAAAAAACTCATTTTTGTCGTTTTCTTCATCCGACAGTTATTCTGTTATGGGGCCCACAAATGGCTGCGCCGTCGTACGAATATTCCCCGATAGAAAGAATATTCCACGATTAAACGAATATTCCCCGACAACAATGATTATTTTATAGCCACTTGTTTACTTTGAAAAATTTTCATATTTCACCCATAACTTTAATTTTTTATCAATTTAACCATTTACTGAATTGTAATTATAAGAAAAATTGAATACTTTTATTTTATAAAATTCGGGGTCTTACAATCTCCCCTCCTTATGAAATTTCATCCCCGAAATTTACGTACCTGATATTTCAAAGAGTTGAGAATACCTTCCTTTCATTTTAGATTCCGTCTTCCCGATCATCATAATTTTTTCATTGCTCATCTCCTGTATTTCAAATATCATTCTAGAATACAGCTTCAAAACAATGGTTAATTTAACAAATTAACATATCACATAATATCCCGATATTATGACTGACCAACAAATAAGCTTAGGTAGAACACACTAGCGAAGGATTTACTCATCTCTTCCCTCCTAGTTATATTCCCCGATCTCCGCCAGAGACCATATCCCTAAGCTCTGATACCAACTGTAACGACCCCAAAATAGGTCCATTCCATCCAACCTATTCTAAGTCGCAAAATACATGGTACAGAAAATAACTACAACTTTATTACAACAATTGTCGTGCAAAATACAACAACACATATGCTGTGAGTTTGGATACAAATATATACCAAATGTGACTCATGTCCCAACCATGGACAGCACCTCACAATGACACCTTACATAAAGGTATAGTCAAAAACTGTTTTAGAAATTAGAATCTTTGGGAAGTGCTCAAGGAAACCTTTGTACATGGGAGGCCATGCTTCTAGGTTATGATAGATATCATATGGCCACAGAATTATCCTTGGTTGACCCAATATACCCCAAAGAAAAATGAGATGATTACTATCATATTCTTCCCAATGGTGAGTCTTCTCTTGACTTATCATTATCTCCACTGTCTCTAATTGAGAATTATACTTCAAACAAACACCAAGATTATATAGGTAGTGCTCGTAAATATACTCAGCAAGTGGATGAGCACAATCCTGTCTTATGATAATACGAGGTTGTATGTCATTAGACATCTTGTATGATAGTGGCAAACCACCCTTCCAACGTTGGGTTCGCTTCACCCTAGATGTTTCACCAAATATAACTCCTAAATGATGACCACCGTTCTATTCCCCTGTTACCCCCGCTCGACCCAGCTACACTCTTATTACCTGAAATGAATTGTGAACAGAAGGGTGAGCACAACTAGCCCAGTAAAGAATATCATGACTAAAGGTAAATAAATTATCAATAGTCTTCATCAGTAATAAATCAGAGATTTAGAACATATGGTAGATGATAAAAATTTTAACCATAGTTGCAGCGGAACGAGCAATCCATTAGAAGAGTCAAATAGACCATAAAGTCTATTATCTTCTCCATGTTAAAAATCCACCAACAATGTTTTATCCCTGTAGCATTAATCAATTGTTCCTTTTCACAATTATATGAATAACTCATAATCATAATTGTAATTCTAAATTCCTCTTCGCATTCAGGACGAAGATAATTTTCATCACATGTCTTTACCTGAAACATCAAAGATCATGGTTATACCAAATCACAGTTCCTGTTTATAATTATACTAACAATTTCATCTTTGCACTACGGCCATAGATATTCATCAACAGACCATCTTTGAACTACAGGCCAAAGATATTCAACAACAAGTCATCTTTGCACTACGGGCCAAAGATATTCATCAACAATTCATCTTTGCACTACATGCCAAAGATATTCCTCAACAGTTCATATTTGCACTACAGGCCAAATATATTCATATCTCAAAGAAATATATAATCATTTCAGAATTTATATACACCATAATTATAACCATGTTAATCAATTCATCTTTACACTTAAGCTAAAGATATTCAATTATAAATTCAATGGTCATGATCATACCAGTTAACAATTCATCTTTGCACTACAGGCCAAAGACATTCCTCAGTCACGATCGTACCAATAATTTACCCATCTTTACACTCAAGTGAAAGAGAAATTCAACATCAGGGTTATAAAAATATTATATATGATAATAAAAATAATATGATCAACAACTGTATTTATTTTCGAGAGCAACAATCACAAATCAACGATAATTTGGTTAGAAAAAAAAACTAATTTTTGTCGTGAATAGTAACTCGTGAATAGTAACTCATGAATAGTACTCCGTATTCGTACATAGTACCGTATACGTAAATAATGTCATATACGTAAATAGTGTCATATACAAGAATAGTGTCGTATACGTGAATAGTGCCGTATACGTGAATAGTAACCCCGACTCAAAAAGGTAGAAATTTCACAATAAAATTCATACCAATATTTCAGTATAATGATATTGAAATAATAACATCATTATGAAGGATATAACATCCCTTAATATTCCTTACTATCCCTTACTATCCCTTACAATCCATTACTATCCCTTATAATCCCTTACCTCAAAAGTGCAGTATTTCTGACTGGAATGCAAAGCCGAAGGAAACTCGCACTGAATAACAACTCTCAAAGTATCTAAATACTCACAAAATATGCTTCATAATATAGAGAGAGAAAGAGAGAAAGCTTATGTTTATACTATGATTTTCAATTCTAACTTAGCCCTCTATTTATGGGAAAATGTTAGCACGCCGAAACAGACTTAACCTGCAACCTGATGGCTTTACCTGCTACTATTCCCACCCACCACATTTGAATAAAAATTTAAGCACATTTCTTCACCAACCAAGAGTGGGGCCCACAAATTCTAGAATTTTTCACCAAAATGATTAACTCCGAAAATTCAACAATTTCTGAACCAGTCATCTCGTAAAATTCATAACAAATCATACATTCATTTTTAACGGTTCAAAATTTATGGACATATACTCAACATATATATGCATAACATATCCAAAAATCACAACGATCCAACGGTCGGATTAAAAATTATAACCCTCGCAAAATATCTCAAAAATCCTAATTTGATTTTCAATACCTCCGATCCGACAAAAATACAGATAAAACACCTCAACATTAACTCCTTCATTTTTAACCACAAAAATATATCCCTCATTTATATCCACATCAAATAAATATTTCATTATCATATAAATCAATAATTAATTATTCACAAATAATATTACAGAATCACAGTACTAGCAACCAGGCCGTTCCCAGGAAAGAGGGGGCTTTCCAATAAGGATTTCTCCTTACTAGCGCGCAATCAGATGACCAAACCTCTCCTTAGACAGAACTTTCTAGACATTACCAATAATGTTATCTAATAATATTATTCAAATAATATGAATTATTGATCTGATAATGGGAAATACTGTGCAGTGACAATTATTGAACAATAATAATATAAAATTTTAACGTAGCAATTATTGAATCAATAAAATAAACTATTGAACAGTAATTACTGTAACAATTATTGAGTAGTGCCTTCTTACGCAAGAATCAATAATTTCAAAAATACTGTGCAATACCGTGTGCTACTGTGCAATAACGCGTATTACTGTATTTTAACCACCGGATATTCTAACAGTGTTAATGGTAACAACTACGCCGTTATTTAAAAAAACTCATTTTTGTCGTTTTCTTCATCCGACAGTTATTCTGTTATGGGGCCCACAAATGGCTGCGCCGTCGTACGAATATTCCCCGACAGAAAGAATATTCCACGATTAAACGAATATTCCCCGACAACAATGATTATTTTATAACCACTTGTTTACTTTGAAAAATTTTCACATTTCACCCATAACTTTAATTTTTTATCAATTTAACCATTTACTGAATTGTAATTATAAGAAAAATTGAATACTTTTATTTCATAAAATTCGGGGTCTTACAATCTCCCCTCCTTATGAAATTTCGTCCCCGAAATTTACGTACCTGGTATTTCAAAGAGTTGAGAATACCTTCCTTTCATTTTAGATTCCGTCTTCCCGGTCATCATAATTTTTTCATTGCTCATCTCCTGTATTTCAAATATCATTCTAGAATACAGCTTCAAAACAATGGTTAATTTAACAAATTAACATATCACATAATATCCCGATATTATGACTGACCAACAAATAAGCTTAGGTAGAACACACTAGCGAAGGATTTACTCATCTCTTCCCTCCTAGTTATATTCCCCGATCTCCGCCAGAGACCATATCCCTAAGCTCTGATACCAACTGTAACGACCCCAAAATAGGTCCATTCCATCCAACCTATTCTAAGTCGCAAAATACATGGTACAGAAAATAACTACAACTTTATTACAACAATTGTCGTGCAAAATACAACAACACATATGCTGTGAGTTTGGATACAAATATATACCAAATGTGACTCATGTCCCAACCATGGACAGCACCTCACAATGACACCTTACATAAAGGTATAGTCAAAAACTGTTTTAGAAATTAGAATCTTTGGGAAGTGCTCAAGGAAACCTTTGTACATGGGAGGCCATGCTTCTAGGTTATGATAGATATCATATGGCCACAGAATTATCCTTGGTTGACCCAATATACCCCAAAGAAAAATGAGATGATTACTATCATATTCTTCCCAATGGTGAGTCTTCTCTTGACTTATCATTATCTCCACTGTCTCTAATTGAGAATTATACTTCAAACAAACACCAAGATTATATAGGTAGTGCTCGTAAATATACTCAGCAAGTGGATGAGCACAATCCTGTCTTATGATAATACGAGGTTGTATGTCATTAGACATCTTGTATGATAGTGGCAAACCACCCTTCCAACGTTGGGTTCGCTTCACCCTAGATGTTTCACCAAATATAACTCCTAAATGATGACCACCGTTCTATTCCCCTGTTACCCCCGCTCGACCCAGCTACACTCTTATTACCTGAAATGAATTGTGAACAGAAGGGTGAGCACAACTAGCCCAGTAAAGAATATCATGACTAAAGGTAAATAAATTATCAATAGTCTTCATCAGTAATAAATCAGAGATTTAGAACATATGGTAGATGATAAAAATTTTAACCATAGTTGCAGCGGAACGAGCAATCCATTAGAAGAGTCAAATAGACCATAAAGTCTATTATCTTCTCCATGTTAAAAATCCACCAACAATGTTTTATCCCTGTAGCATTAATCAATAGTTCCTTTTCACAATTATATGAATAACTCATAATCATAATTGTAATTCTAAATTCCTCTTCGCATTCAGGACGAAGATAATTTTCATCACATGTCTTTACCTGAAACATCAAAGATCATGGTTATACCAAATCACAGTTCCTGTTTATAATTATACTAACAATTTCATCTTTGCACTACGGCCATAGATATTCATCAACAGACCATCTTTGAACTACAGGCCAAAGATATTCAACAACAAGTCATCTTTGCACTACGGGCCAAAGATATTCATCAACAATTCATCTTTGCACTACATGCCAAAGATATTCCTCAACAGTTCATATTTGCACTACAGGCCAAATATATTCATATCTCAAAGAAATATATAATCATTTCAGAATTTATATACACCATAATTATAACCATGTTAATCAATTCATCTTTACACTTAAGCTAAAGATATTCAATTATAAATTCAATGGTCATGATCATACCAGTTAACAATTCATCTTTGCACTACAGGCCAAAGACATTCCTCAGTCACGATCGTACCAATAATTTACCCATCTTTACACTCAAGTGAAAGAGAAATTCAACATCAGGGTTATAAAAATATTATATATGATAATAAAAATAATATGATCAACAACTGTATTTATTTTCGAGAGCAACAATCACAAATCAACGATAATTTGGTTAGGAAAAAAAACTAATTTTTGTCATGAATAGTAACTCGTGAATAGTAACTCATGAATAGTACTCCGTATTCGTACATAGTACCGTATACGTAAATAATGTCATATACGTAAATAGTGTCATATACGTGAATAGTGCCGTATACGTGAATAGTAACCCCGACTCAAAAAGGTAGAAATTCCACAATAAAATTCATACCAATATTTCAGTATAATGATATTGAAATAATAACATCATTATGAAGGATATAACATCCCTTAATATCCCTTACTATCCCTTACAATCCATTACTATCCCTTATAATCCCTTACCTCAAAAGTGCAGTATTTCTGACTGGAATGCAAAGCCGAAGGAAACTCGCACTGAATAACAACTCTCAAAGTATCTAAATACTCACAAAATATGCTTCATAATATAGAGAGAGAAAGAGAGAAAGCTTATGTTTCTGGTGTGATTTTCAATTCTAACTTAGCCCTCTATTTATAGGAAAATGTTAGCACGTCGAAACAGACTTAACCTGCAACCTGATGGCTTTACCTGCTACTATTCCCACCCACCACATTTGAATAAAAATTTAAGCACATTTCTTCACCAACCAAGAGTGGGGCCCACAAATTCTAGAATTTTTCACCAAAATGATTAACTCCGAAAATTCAACAATTTCTGAACCAGTCATCTCGTAAAATTCATAACAAATCATACATTCATTTTTAACGGTTCAAAATTTATGGACATATACTCAACATATATATGCATAACATATCCAAAAATCACAACGATCCAACGATCGGATTAAAAATTATAACCCTCGCAAAATATCTCAAAAATCCTAATTTGATTTTCAATACCTCCGATCCGACAAAAATACAGATAAAACACCTCAACATTAACTCCTTCATTTTTAACCACAAAAATATATCCCTCATTTATATCCACATCAAATAAATATTTCATTATCATATAAATCAATAATTAATTATTCACAAATAATATTACAGAATCACAGTACTAGCAACCAGGCCGTTCCCAGGAAAGAGGGGGCTTTCCAATAAGGATTTCTCCTTACTAGCGCGCAATCAGATGACCAAACCTCTCCTTAGACAGAACTTTCTAGACATTACCAATAATGTTATCTAATAATATTATTCAAATAATATGAATTATTGATCTGATAATGGGAAATACTGTGCAGTGACAATTATTGAACAATAATAATATAAAATTTTAACGTAGCAATTATTGAATCAATAAAATAAACTATTGAACAGTAATTACTGTAACAATTATTGAGTAGTGCCTTCTTACGCAAGAATCAATAATTTCAAAAATACTGTGCAATACCGTGTGCTACTGTGCAATAACGCGTATTACTGTATTTTAACCACCGGATATTCTAACAGTGTTAATGGTAACAACTACGCCGTTATTTAAAAAAACTCATTTTTGTCGTTTTCTTCATCCGACAGTTATTCTGTTATGGGGCCCACAAATGGCTGCGCCGTCGTACAAATATTCCCCGACAGAAAGAATATTCCACGATTAAACGAATATTCCCCGACAACAATGATTATTTTATAACCACTTGTTTACTTTGAAAAATTTTCACATTTCACCCATAACTTTAATTTTTTATCAATTTAACCATTTACTGAATTGTAATTATAAGAAAAATTGAATACTTTTATTTCATAAAATTCGGGGTCTTACAATCTCCCCTCCTTATGAAATTTCGTCCCCGAAATTTACGTACCTGGTATTTCAAAGAGTTGAGAATACCTTCCTTTCATTTCAGATTCCGTCTTCCCGGTCATCATAATTTTTTTATTGCTCATCTCCTGTATTTCAAATATCATTCTAGAATACAGCTTCAAAACAATGGTTAATTTAACAAATTAACATATCACATAATATCCCGATATTATGACTGACCAACAAATAAGCTTAGGTAGGACACACTAGCGAAGAATTTACTCATCTCTCCCCTCCTAGTTATATTCCCCGATCTCCGCCAGAGACCATATCCCTAAGCTCTGATACCAACTGTAACGACTCCAAAATAGGTCCATTCCATCCAACCTATTCTAAGTCGCAAAATACATGGTACAGAAAACAACTACAACTTTATTACAACAATTGTCGTGCAAAATACAACAACACATATGCTGTGAGTTTGGATACAAATATATACCAAATGTGACTCATGTCCCAACCATGGACAGCACCTCACAATGACACCTTACATAAAGGTATAGTCAAAAACTGTTTTAGAAATTAGAATCTTTGGGAAGTGCTCAAGGAAACCTTTGTACATGGGAGGCCATGCTTCTAGGTTTTGATAGATATCATATGGCCACAGAATTATCCTTGGTTGACCCAATATACCCCAAAGAAAAATGAGAAGATTACTATCATATTCTTCCCAATGGTGAGTCTTCTCTTGACTTATCATTATCTCCACTATCTCTAATTGAGAATTATACTTCAAACAAACACCAAGATTATATAGGTAGTGCTCGTAAATATACTCAGCAAGTGGATGAGCACAATCCTGTCTTATGATAATACGAGGTTGTATGTCATTAGACATCTTGTATGATAGTGGCAAACCACCCTTCCAACGTTGGGTTCGCTTCACCCTAGATGATTCACCAAATATAACTCCTAAATGATGACCACCGTTCTATTCCCCTGTTACCCCCGCTCGACCCAGCTAAACTCTTATTACCTGAAAGGAATTATGAACAGAAGGGTGAGCACAACTAGCCCAGTAAAGAATATCATGACTAAAGGTAAATAAATTATCAATAGTCTTCATCAGTAATAAATCAGAGATTTAGAACATATGGTAGATGATAAAAATTTCAACCATAGTTGCAGCGGAACGAGCAATCCATTAGAAAAGTCAAATAGACCATAAAGTCTATTATATTCTCCATGTTAAAAATCCACCAACAATGTTTTATCCCTGTAACATTAATCAACAGTTCCTTTCCACAATTATATGAATAACTCATAATCATAATTGTAATTCTAAATTCCTCTTCGCATTCAGGACGAAGATAATTTTCATCACATGTCTTTACCTGAAACATCAAAGATCATGGTTATACCAAATCACAGTTCCTGTTTATAATTATACTAACAATTTCATCTTTGCACTACGGCCATAGATATTCATCAACAGACCATCTTTGAACTACAGGCCAAAGATATTCAACAACAAGTCATCTTTGCACTACAGGGCCAAAGATATTCATCAACAATTCATCTTTGCACTACATGCTAAAGATATTCCTCAACAGTTCATATTTGCACTACAGGCCAAATATATTCATATCTCAAAGAAATATATAATCATTTCAGAATTTATATACACCATAATTATAACTATGTTAATCAATTCATCTTTACACTTAAGCTAAAGATATTCAATTATAAATTCAATGGTCATGATCATACCAGTTAACAATTCATCTTTGCACTACAGGCCAAAGACATTCCTCAGTCACGATCGTACCAATAATTTACCCATCTTTACACTCAAGTGAAAGAGAAATTCAACATCAGGGTTATAAAAATATTATATATGATAATAAAAATAATATGATCAACAACTGCATTTATTTTCGAGAGCAACAATCATAAATCAACGATAATTTGGTTAGAAAAAGAAACCAATTTTTGTCGTGAATAGTACTCGTGAATAGTAACTCGTGAATAGTAAGTCATAAAATAGTAACTCATGAATAGTAACTCATGAATAGTACTCCGTATTCATACATAGTACCGTATACGTAAATAATGTCTTATACGTAAATAGTACCATATACATGAATAGTGCCGTATACGTGAATAGTAACCCCGACTCAAAAAGGTAGAAAATGCACAATAAAATCCATACCAATATTTCAGTATAATGATATTGAAATAATAACATCATTATGAAGGATATAACATCCCTTAATATCCCTTACTATCCCTTATTATCCCTTACAATTCCTTATCTCAAAATTGCAGTATTTCTGACTGGAATGCAAAGCCGAAGGAAACTCGCACTGAATAGAAACTCTTAAAAGATCTAAATACTCACAAAATATGCTTCATAATATAGAGAGAGAAAGAGAGAAAGCTTATGTTTATGCTGTGATTTTCAATTCTAACTTAGCCCTCTATTTATGGGAAAATGTTAGCACGCCGAAACAGACTTAACCTGCAACCTGATGGCTTTACCTGCTACTATTCCCACCCACCACATTTGAAGTAAAATTTCAACACATTTCTTCACCAACCAAGAGTGGGGCCCCTCAATTCAAGAATTTTCCACCAAAATGATTAACTCCAAAAATTCAACAATTTCTGAACCAGTCATCTCGTAAAATTCATAACAAATCATACGTTCATTTTTAACGGTTCAAAATTTGTGGACATATAGTCAACATATATATGTATAACATATCCAAAAATCACAAAGATCCAACGGTCGGATTAAAAATTATAACCCTCGCAAAATATCTCAAAAACACTAATTTGATTTTCAATACCTCCGATCCGACAAAAATACAGATAAAACACCTCAACATTAACTCCTTCATTTTTAACCACAAAAATATATCCCTCATTTATATCCACATCAAATAAATATTTCATTATCATATAAATCAATAATTAATTATTCACAAATAATATTACAGAATCACAGTACTGGCAACCGGGCCGTTCCCAGGAAAGAGGGGGCTTTCCAATAAGGATTTCTCCTTACTAGCGCGCAATCAAATGACCAAACCTCTCCTTAGACAGAACTTTCTAGACATTGCCAATAATGTTATCTAATAATATTATTCAAATAATATGAATTATTGATCTGATAATGGGAAATATTGTGCAGTGACAATTATTGAACAACAATAATATAAAATTTTAACGTAGCAATTATTAAATCAATAAAATAAAATATTGAACAGTAATTACTGTAACAATTATTGAGTAGTGCCTTCTTACGTAAGAATCAATAATTTCAAAAATACTGTGCAATATCGTGTGCTACTGTGCAATAACGCGTATTACTGTATTTTAACCACCGGGTATTCCAACAGTGTTAACAGTAACAACTACGCCGTTATTTAAAAAAACTTCATCCGACAGTTATTCTGTTATGGGGCCCACAAATGGTTGCGCCGTCGTACGAATATTCCCCGGCAGAAAGAATATTCAACGACCAAACGAATATTTCCCGACAACAATGATTATTTTATAAGCACTTATTTATTTTGAAAAAAAATTCACATTTCACCCATAACTTTAATTTTTTATCAATTTAACCATTTACTGAATTGTAATTATAAAAAAAATTGAATACTTTTATTTCATAAAATTCGGGGTCTTACAAAAGTGGTAGTATAGTGGTCCAACAACCTGATCAACAAAATGTCAACACCAACCTTCCGTTGCAGCACGATACGGGGGAAGTAAACATGATCGGGTCAGGAAGCACTGAAATATATCCAATTTATAAGTGCATACGAAGGATTGAGGAATACCCCCAAAGGCACAAAACGAATGTCTTAGAGTGGGAAAACCTGGAGAAGGATATGCCAGTAATGTAAAAATTAGAGACGATCCAGAATCAAGTAAATCTGCTGGCTAAGCTGATAGTGCACCAACATCAGAAAACGAGGCAGTTTTTCACTCAACTATAAGAAACCCAAGAGAAAAAGGAGGTTAATCACAATGCAAGCCCATATCTCACCATGATGAGCCAGCTAAATAAAGAAGATCAAAGCAGGATGAAAGTACAAGAAAAGGGGGATGATAAATATGCTAGAAGATCTCACCAGCGAAAAAATCGCTCCAGGAAATACGAATTCTCAAAGATGAAAGATCAAAAAACCTCCCAAAGAGCCCGAAAATTCACCCCTCTGAGCAAATCAAATGAAGAAATGCTACACTTTCTGATAAGCGAAGGAAAGATTACTGAGTTGCTGCCTCCTATAAATCCCAAGATAAAGAGTTATGATTCCACTAAGATATGTCTCTACCATTCTAACTCACTTGGACATACGACTGAAGAATGCTGGTCTTTGCGACATAAAATCCAGGACCTCATTGAAAATGGAGAGCTGGAGATAGAATGTCCCATGACCAAAAAAGGCGAAAAGGAAATAAAAAGCTTAAGATGTTCATTCGAGACAGGTAGTTCAAATGAGGTGAAGGCTATAAGCGACAATTCTGCCAGAACACAAGGTGGACTGATCTTAATGCAAGTAATGACAGAGGAGACGAAGGCATCTCCAAAGGAGATTCCTTCGCCAACATCAAATGTCCTGTGGTCTAAAGATATCAACCACGTTCCTGATTTCATCACCTTGGATGATGAGGAGGAAATACTAATCCTTTCCAAAGAAGAAAAAGCCAAAAAGGAAAGTTCCTTGTGAGAAATGCAACAACATTTCGAGGGAGATTTCATGGTCGAGTCATCTCAAACCCAGGAAAAAGGTGAAGGAACAGATGAAGAAAAAGGTGGTGAGATTGTTGGGGAAGCCAACCCATTGAAGAATCCAAAGTTCATACCTTTGTGCGATGGGTCCCATTCAAGTGTCCCTGAGGAATGTACTAAATCAGGAAGTGATCAAGTTATGGCTATAAATGAAGATATTCAGAATCAAAAGGTAACCTCTATCGCGAGTCTTGAAGGCGACATAACCATGGACAACTGGACTATCATGCCTCAGCTAGCCAAGAAGATGCAGATCCATAGGATACAGTTGTGAGTTCCAGGAGATGGTGGGACAATATCACTTTCTTCGCAGTGTGCCATTTATTTTCCATGCATGTAAAGAAAAAAAAAACAAAACACAAAAAGAAAAAAAAATAAAACAAAAAAAAACAAAAACAAAACAAAAACAAAAACAAAAACAAAGACATCTCTACACCCTTCTCACCACTTACAACTTTGAACCTTTTCACGCTAAGTTGGAACTACGCAGACCTGATCTCCCCTCCTTAATGGGAGTACGTAGGCAGCCATGTACGGTGCGGTCTAACCACTACAAAAATCGACAAACCCCTTCAACCAAGCTCAACCTCCAATAAATATTTTTAGCCTTTCAAACCAAAGCCTGAACTACGAAAGACCTGATTTCCCTTCATCAATGGGAGTACGTAGGCAACCATTTATGGTGTGGTCTAACCAAATAAAAACCCAAAAAACCCAAACAAACACATCTCAAACAAACACTTCTCAAACTGTTCAGTTCACCAGCGGGAACTACGCAGACCTGATCTCCCCTCATCAATGGGAGTACGTAGGCAACCATCAGTGGTGCGGTCTAACCCTCAAAAGAAACATCAAAACCCAAACATCAATCCCAAGGATAACCTTCCAAGTCAGTGACCCATGTCGAGAAGACCCAACAACACTTCAATGTCATCGAATCTGGCATAAATCCCAGAAAGGAAGAAACAGCGATACACTAAGACAACCAACAGCGAGGACCTTCAAAAAGTCGACACCCTCAATCACAAGTCTTCATCAAATCAGAAGAAAACCATCAATGCCGATTGTGAGAACAAGTCAAGAACAATAATTGAGGGCATCAAAGCCCAAATCCACTACTAGTTTACCATCTGGTAAAAGCCTCTTGCGATCTCGGCGTCTTATCAACTCATCTATCAAAGCAACTATCCCAGACAACAAGCAAGGCTAGGGCAATTTCAAAATTAGCGACAACCCGATATTGGAGCCCTTACAACAAGATTGGGGCAATCTCAAAAATAGCGACAACTCAACACTGGGGCATTTATCAATCAGGAAAATGCACCAATCATCACCATCAACACGATATTATTCACTCGCGACTTGGTCAACAAAGAGAGTTTCTCATTAGAATCCCCGGTAACAACATACGAAAGGACTGGGGCATTTTACGATTCCAAGGAATGGAAGGAGTTTAAGGCGGGATAAGCCTCTCATCAAAAGAAAGGGAAGAACTCTTGAAAGAAATCATGGCGACATAAGCGTGCCCCTACGAAAGAAGGGGAAAATTCTCAAAAAATTTCTTAACTCAGAAGGAAAAGGCCAACAAAGGCCTAGCGAATGAAATCTACACCATCAAATACGTCAACCTGCATCAAGTCCTCACAAGTTGAGGCCTCTACACCGAAGTGCAAATCTGGGCAGCGAAAGAACGAGTTGCACCCTCCAGGGATGTCAGCAGCATTCAGGTCATAAGATCAGCTGGGTTGCAAATCAAATGCTCAAGAAAATGGGGCACAAGCACCCAACAGCGAAAGGAAACCCCAAATCACCCCAAAAATGGTGAGCGTAACATTAAGAGGAGTCTGGCGAAGCAAAATGTTAAATATTACTTCAGCGAAGGTATCGAATGATCCGACATTCTAAAACCATTGCCATCAATTCAGCACAACATCAAAACAGTTCAGCGATGAAAGCTTCGTATATCACCCTTCGAGTGGGAATCAAAACAGTTTGGCGATCAGCAGGGTAGGCACCGTTGCAAACTACCAGCGTATACATCGGGAAGGTCTGGTGATTTTAGAACATCATCCCCATCAGAGATGTGGAAAATATCTCAACTTATCTTTATCAAACAAACCTCGGCGACACCGATAAAAAGCCATACCGTTGGAGTCAACACTAGCATAGGCATCAGCAATGATCGTAAAGGTAAAACGATTTGAAAAAATCATTTTAAACATTCATCATAACATTCATTACATTGCTATTTACGATTTGCGATATGCGATATGCGATGTGCGATTTATGATTTGCGATATGCGATGTGCAATTTCGGATGTGCGATTGGCCAAATGCAAAATGCGATGTGCGATTTACGAAAACATTTTAACATTCATCATGACATTCATTACATTGCGATTTGCATCATTAAAAATACCTTGTCATATTTCAAGTGTCTACTAATATTTATCATGTCCATTCCATTGCATTGCATGAACATGATAAAGAGGGGCATCTGTAGACACTCAAAATTTTCTTTTCTTGTTACTAACTATGCAGGAGTACAAAAGCGTCTATTTCACATTCCAGAGATAACCCTAGAGGACCATAACATCAATTCTAACCCCGGAGACAGTCCCGGGAGATCCAGTTTCCAACCCCAGAGATAGCCCCAGGAGATCAAGACAATCTCAAAGATAACCCTGAAGATAATCAAAGTTAACATCAAGTCAACCTCAGAAATAACCCTGAGAAAAGACTGCTACAACTGCGCAAAAACAGGAGATAACCCAAGGAGGGGAAAAATGGTCATTTTGCCAACTCAACTTCAACTCAAATCAAATCAACTCATTTCAACTCAAATTGCTTCATTATAAGTCCCACAAGAACCATATCTTAACTTTCAAGCACAAACTACGAAAAACGGCTCATCGAATTGCTTGACGAAAACTCAGAAATGTTATTTCGGTCATGGAACCATCTTCCTAGAATCAAAAAAGGGCAAATCCTATGTCATTGTGTAGCTCTCGGAAAGGGCTTTTTGGAATGGTATGGCACGCTTCCATCGGACTCCCGGATTGAAAGTTATGAACAACCAAACGAACAACGCATTGTCCGAGTGTACGCACTTCGACACGGCGGGACTCACACTGCTCGGGGCACCCCGGGCGGCCGCAGGTACAACTGTTGCTACTGTAGGTACACCTTTGGCACCCCCTCTAAAAATAGAGGGCTTGTGGTGGCCATATTTGCAAGAGAAAAGACGAGGAAGCCCTGTCCAATTTGCTTTGTACACACTATAAGCTGAGTGCTTTCTCATTTTAAACACTTGTAAGCTCATATATAGCTACTTTTCTACCGGCGGGAGCCAAGTGTTCATCCACTTAAAGCTGTAGAAGTCTTCTTTGGCAGTCCACTGTAAGCCTTCTTACACACTTTATAGCCTTTCTCTTCATCTTTGCACACATAGTTCTTCACGTTGAGAGTCGTGTTGCGTGTGTATGCCCAGACTTCGATCCATGGTTTTTATTTTCCTTTGTATATATATATATATATATATATATATATATATATATATATATATATGGACTAACATTATCGAGTTATGCCTCGATTAAGCCTGGACTCACGTCCGGAGCATTTATTTGCTTTTATATATATACTTATATGTATAAATTGTGGTCGACAGTTCTCTTATGCAAGATCTGCACGTCGTGATTCCCTTACCCAGGCCTCCTCTGCTATGGCCAGCCTTGCTGAGTTCTCTTTCAGTTCATTCTTCAACTCATCTATTTCCTCTGACTTCTGCTCGGTTTGGCCCTTCTCATGAACCAAATCTCACTCTATGTTTCCCAAACATGTGTGAAGAGCCTCAACCTCTCCATCCCTCTGCTCGATGGTAAGTTGTTGAATAGTCGTTCGCTCCCTCAGCTCCTGAACAGTATCTTGTAACTCTATGTTACGATCATATAGCTCGTCGTACATCTCGACACTGATAGAGTTCGGTGGGAACTCATCTTCCTCCTCTTCTTCCTTAGGGTCCTCCTTTGGATCAGACTCAGGCTATGCTCCTGACCAACAACAGTGATCAACGGAGATGACTCTCTCTGTACCAACTGCTCCCGGACGACATGAATGTCTCGGGGCTCCTCCTCTGTAGGTACTCGGGGTTCCTCCTCCCCAGCTCGACTAAATCCTCCAACATCCGACATCCTGACAACACAATTTTAAGTTTTAGTTATTAATCGATACTCGCGAGCACATAAGTTAATCACATAAGCACATAAAGTCTTTTATTATCTTCGATGAATTATGAAATTCATTTCTTAGAACTCGATCAGAGTTTATCACCACTATGTTCTCGTTCTTCTATAAGGCTACTACCTAAGGTTTTTCCCCCACCTAAGGTTCATAACCTACAGCTTTGATACCAACCTGTGACACCTCCAAATCCGGGTACTTCAATTCCCACGGGATTTGGTGTTCACTATCTAAACATCATGTATCTATCTACCCATAATAAATGAAAAATCATAAATAGATAGAAATAAATCCTCTCCTTATGGAGTTACAACATCTGAATGTAATACATCAATCCCAAATCATACTAACCTTAAATCTCAAATGCGGAAACATAAACAAATATTAAGTCTTACACAACTTAAACATAAGTCTGAAACATAACATAAGAAATAAATAACAAGTCTCCATTACTTGTTAACTTTGCCCTTGCCTTTGCTAGTAGAAGACTCGTCGGACCTTTCGTTCTTAACTGTAATGTTATTATTACACAAGAGTAAGCACGATTTCCCACAAGTATAATAATATAACAATAAAATAATAACATGCGAATGAATCAAAGACTTCTGAAATAAGAAAACTCGGCTTTTGAATCAAGAATGAATAATAAGAATCAAAAGAACTTCTGAGGGTCATAAGACCTTGAACTGCGTCCTAGGTTGTCAAGTGTTTATACTTGAAACCTTTAACAGTCATAAAACTATGGACTCTTTTTCTCGTACTTAGGGGGATCAACCCTTAGTACCATATTGTGCACAATATCTTAACGCTAAAGCATAATTAATCCCCTATAACAGGGTTGTTCATCTCAGTTTAACATTAGAGTCCGCACCAAAGAAAGTTTGGTTTGGATAAGCTCAACAATGGTTCTGAAAGTTAGAACGTTCATCAACTATGGACTAGTTGAATCAATAAGGGTTCGTTAGTCTTACAAGGTTCAACAATAATTGATATTCAATTTGAATAATAAAGTTCAAGATGTATACAATAGAATAAGTATTGTATAACAGGAATCATGCTTTTAAAGAATGATAATATTTAATATGGAATCTTGACTTGAACAATAATAAACAAGATAAAATAAGGAACTTACTTTATGTAAAGAAACAAGGTTTAGGAACTTGCCTCGTGCGTAGGCAAAACGATTACTACTTTCGTTCACCACAAGTCCTACACACATACCATATGTATTCACGACATTCATTAGTTACATTTTCACTTAATTATTTAATATAATTCCACTTTATTTAACAAATCATTACCCTTCTAATTTAATTACTTAATTAAATTAGAATATTTTCATTCATTTATTATTATTACACTCGAATAAATTATTTCATAATAATTTTTATTGAATATTTATTTCATTCATAAATACCTCAATTAAAATATTTATTTTATTTTATAAATATTTTAATAATAATATCTATCAAATATTTATTTCATTCCATAAATATCTCAATTAAAATATTTATTTTATTTTATAAATATTTTAATACTCCCTCCGTCCCATAGTTATAGGCTGATTTCTTTTGGCACATAGTTTAAGAAAATTAGTTAATGGCAATTTTTAATAAAAAATTTCCACATATACCCCTCAATATGGAATTAATGAATAAATTAATTACTCCTTACTTATCTAATTGGAACTCTCAACTTCATTGATTGACCATAGAACTTAAACCAAAGATGAAGTCTTATTACATTGGAACTCTCAAGTTTTATTGAGAATACAACAACATTAAATATGGTGATAAAAATAATGACATTGAATATTATTTTTTCAAAAAAAGAGTAGTGGTTGAATATTTATTATAAAGGCATAAAAGTAAAACAATGAACCAACTAAATTTTATAAATAGTAAGTAGCCTATATATTGGGACATCCCAAAACGGAAAATCAGCCTATAACTATGGGACGGAGGGAGTAATAATTTACATCGAATATTTATTTTATTCTATAAATATCTCAATTAAAATATTTATTTTATTTTATAAATATTTTAATAATAATTTCCATCGAATACTTATTTTATTCTATAAATATCTCAATTAAAATATTTATTTTATTTTATAAATATTTTAATAATAATTTTCATCGAATATTTATTTTATTCCATAAATATTTCAACTGCAATATTTATTTTATTTGATAAATATTTTAATAATAATTTTCATCAAATATTTATTTTATTCTACAAATATCTCACTTAAAAAAATATTTATTTTATTTGATAAATATTTTAATTATTTAATTATTATTTTTATTTTATTTTATATTTTTATTTATTTATTTTATTTATTATTTATTTATTTTGCCCACCAGGACGGGGTAATTTAGTTTGGTAACGCTCGCCGGGGGCAGGGTTACCCAAACTCAGTTTCTGCAGTTTCTGTAGTTTGCGAGCACATAACAAGGTCAATTTAGGTCAAAAAAAATCTCACACAAGTTCAACCGTGAAAAACACAGAACAGGGTCATAACTTCCAATTTCCTTGCCATATATTAATTTAAGCATACACAGATACTATAATTCATATATGATCATTACCCAACCTTTCTAACATGATTTTAGCAACTTAATTCATATAATTACTTGAATCAAAACACATAATTTCACAGTTCTTATGAAAAACTCCATTTTCATATTATTAACGAAATCAACTACTGTGAACTCGTTTTTCGACCAAATCAGTCCGTTTAAATTTTGTTCTTTTCGTTTTTACATGTATAAACAAAATCATTCATCAATTTACTAATTAATATGTAATTTAAACATAAATTTTTGTACTTATAAGCCATATTCATATATTTTTCTCTGTAAAACTATAAAACTCCAATTTGAACATGATTTCATGGATTAATTACTCTAAAACACATATAGTTCATATATAATTGAATTGTACAGGTTAATAAACATATACAACATCATAGATTTAACAATTAGCCATAAAAATCAATTACAGAAAACTAAAAGTCAATTTTCATGAAAAAATTTAATAACGTAAATTAAAATTTGAGTTTAAGGGTTTACCCTTGATTACTCTGCTTGGATTACACAAGGACGATAATAACTTCTTTAATATTCCACACTTCTTCTTCTTCTATCTCACTGACCCTCAATTTATAACTTTTTTCTCTCTCTGAACTTGTTTTCCAAAATTAAAAAGAAAATAAAAGAATGCGTATATAATTATAGATAAACTGACGTAGTTGTAGTCAGTTAATCCCTTAGTGGGTTAACTGGCAAACTTCTCTTAGGGCACGTTTGGCTAGCCATTCAAAGGCTCATTTTTATTTATTTTAATTAACTTATTTATTATATAGTTTATTAATTTCACACCTATTTAAATAATTAATCAATATCTTATTTAATTCATTTAAATATAATAATTTCACATTAAACCACATAGTCACAAAATTAAATTCTCATTTATTAATTATGTCAATTATTGAATCTCTAATTAATTATTAAATTAATTAGAATAACATAATGCTTATTAATTAATTTATTTAATCAAATAAGCTCAATTAAATACATACTTTGAATATAAAAATTCTCTACATTAATTTAATCAATGTAACACATATAATTAAATTAATTTTTCATAAATTTATTAATTAATTATTTAACCCAATAATTAAATCATCAAAAAATATTTATTTAATTTAATAAATATTAAAATTAAATTACAAAATTCTTATTCGTCACAGGAAAAATCTGATAGAATACAATAGCCAACAAGTTTTAGATCAACAACTGCAGCGAAAATAACAATCTATTAGAACAGTCAAATAGAGCATGATGTCTACTATCTTCTATGATTTAAAAATCCATCATCAATATTTTTTTCATGTAACACCAATCAATAATTATTTCCAATCAATAAATTATCTATGCACTACGGACAAAGATAATCATTTTTATCACCAGTGGTCATGATCACATTAAACACCTGTCCATCTATGCACTATGGGCGAAATATGACTTTCACCACAAACCTTTATTTGTAACATCAAAGGTCATGAATATACCAATACACAATTCCTGGTCATAATCATACCAATCAACAGTCCATCTTTGCACTACGGGCCAAAGATAACTTTCAGTACAATATAAGCACGAGGATGATGACAATGATATAAAGAATCAATAAAGTGAGATCAAGGATAAATATTAGAGATTTATAATTTAATTTATCCAGAATTCAAGAATATCCAAATTATCAACATGATCACTAATTGTGAAGTAAAATTCAAGAATGATATTCATGTATCAAAAATAATATGGACATAAAAGAAATTAATTTTGTCGTGAATAGTACCCCATGAATAGTACCCTGAATGAATAGTAATCGAATGAAAAGTATCCTGAATGAATAGTAACCCAAATGAATAGTATTCTAAATGAATGGTACCCCGACATAAATAGTATCCCGCCATTTAATAAGAAAGTTCATACCAATAGTGGAATGATACTAGATGAAGCATAAACTATTAAGAATATTCCACTAATTTCAAGGGTTTTTACCATTTAATAATAAGGTAATAGAAACAAATAATTAATTCGTACCATATATGGAGAAATATGAAAGAAGACGATATTCCTTGATGAGTACAAAAGAAATGATATCTCATACGAGTATAAAAGAATATACGAAACTGCAAATGAATTTTCTCTCGTCATTCGGTAATCCGCGTAGACAGATCACTCCACAATTTAATAAAGAATGAATACGAAGGGTTATTCACCATGCATGCGGTAATTCGCGTAGACTGGTTACTCCCATAGATTAATAAAGAATGAATACAAAGGGTTATTCACCATGCATGCTGTAATCCGCGTAGACATGTTACTCCCGTGGATTAATAAAGAATGAATACGAAGGGTCATTCACCATGAATGCGGTAATTCGAGTAGATAGGTTACTCCCGCAGATGAATAAAGAATGAATACGAAGGGGTCATTCACTATGCATGCGGTAATCCACGTAGATAGGTTACTCCCACAGATTAATAAGGAATAGAATGACAAACCTTATGAATATGAAGAAAATAACATCCTTAACGAATACGAAAGAAATAATATCTCTTATCTTAGTAGGAGATTGGATACTGCAATAGTGAAGTAGCAGAATATTCTTCTCCTCTCTCTATAGTTTTTCTCTCTATAGATTCAGTGAATTCGTAAGAAATAATGAAGGAATGAGCTTCTATTTATAGAAGAATGGACTAAATAGTAACTAATTCACGAACGGTCCAGATTGATTTACTATTAAAACATACGGTCCATATTGATTTACTATTAAAACTTCAACTGACGATCCTTACTGATTTACTATTATAACTTCAACTAGCGGTCCATATTGATTTACTATTATAACTTCAACCAACGGTCCATATTGATTTACTATTATAACTTCAATCAACGGTCCAAAAAATTAGCACATCTCCCCATGAAATAATAAGTCAAACTTACAACTAACGCCTCATGACAAATCCCTCTGTTTATAGAAAAAATTGAATAAATATTTACCATAAATCATTTATCTTCAATCAACACATTTTTAATCTTTCAACAATTATTTATTATTTAATACTATAACTCACAATATTGACAACTAGATAGTTCCCAGAAAAGAAGGGACTTTCTGATAAGTATTTTTCTTACTGGCGCGCAATTAAATAACCAAACCCCTTTCCTCAACAGAAATTTCTAGACTTTGTAAATAATGCAAATAATATTATTAATAACTGTGTCGTCTCAATTATTGATTTAATAATATAAAATATTGTGCAGATGATACTGTGATAATAATTAAATCAATAATATAAGATACTATGCAACAACTACTATGACAATTATTGAATGAGACTGAGTGACTTCTTACGTAAGCATCAATAATCAGAGATATTGTGCAATATCGTGTGCTACTGTGCAGCAACACGTATTACTATACTTTTATCACCGGGTATTTCAACAGTTTAACGGTAAAAGTCTTACCGTTATTTTTTATAAAAGGTTATTTCTGTCGTTTTCTATATCCGACAGTTATTCCGTTATATGGTCCACCAATTATTTCGCCGTCGTACGAATATTCCCCGATTAAAAAAATATTTCTTGACCAAACAAATATTTTATGACCACTTGCTTACTTTGCAAACATTTCACATATCACCCTTAACTTTAACCTTTTATCAATTTAACCATTTACTGAATAGAAAAATTGAATACTTTTATTTCATAAAATTTGGGGTCTTACATAACCCATCCGTTTACTGTTTTTAATTTTAATTTCTAGTAATTTTTAGAAGTTAGTAGTCATGTTAGTGTTTTTAGTAGTATTAATAGGTCGTTCTGTGAAGTTCAGGTTCAAACTCTGTTGCTGTGATGATAACAAGTCAAACAAAATAAAAAGCTAAAGTCTGCCAAGGTACAAGGCAGCGCGTCAGCGACCAAAATTGAATGGGAGAACAACGCGGATGCGCTTATCCCCATAATCAGGAAAATAACTCTGCCACTACAGCGTGGTCGCGCCGCTATCAAACCCAAGTTTTTAAAAAAAGAATTTTAACCCAACCTCCCTACTTTTTACTCCTTGTCCTATTTTGATTAGGCACACTTAATTTCCTCACTCCTAAGGCCTAAAGAACTGACACTCCACTCTCTTTCTTTCTTTCTCTCTATGTCCTAATCCATAACTACCATCATCAAATCCTTTTCCAAATTAACTTTCATACACCCATAATCAAAGATTTGGGATATAAACTGATATTGCTTAAGTCGGAACATAATAGTAAATTGGGTTGAAACAAAGCGCACTACAAGTATTTGTGAATAGGGCTGAAAGACTAAATTGGAGTGCCAAATAAGGTTATGGGAAAAGTAAGCAGAGATCCCATAGGGCATTAGGCAAGTTCAAGTGTAGTTCCCGGCGTATGGAGCTACCCAAGCTTATCCTCCGACCGATACAAGTTCTAACCAGGAGGAGGCAGACAACGATGCCACAAATTAGGGGAATTTCTTTCTACTCTCTTCTTATCGTATATCACAATGAGGGCATTGTCATTAATAAGTTTGGGGGGATTATTTTTAGATTGCATTGCATTTAGTATAATTCATGTGTTAGCATGTAGTTTTCATTTTGTTAGCATGTTAAAAAAAAATTCTTCTGAAAATCACAAAAATATCTTAGATTTAGTTAGTTCATGTAGTATTGCATGAATCCGAGCATATCAGTTAGTTTGAATTTGACTTGGCCAATGATGAGAATGGGATTGCATATACATTTTAGCAGTATTGATAATCAAGGCTTAGTCTAATTTTATATCGTAATGAAAATCATATCTTGTTTGAAACTGATGTAATCCCTCTTTCCTTCTTCTCCCTTTTCTTTTTCTTTCTCTTTTTTTCGCTGTCACCTGATCTGCTCGACTGCCTGGTTTTGATTAGATTAAAAAGGATCAGTGACCACTGTCTATGACAACATGCGGTCGCTGATAATTAATGACATGGATGAATTAGCGACCGCTCTAGTTATTGGTCGCAATAAACCTTCCCACCAATATTTACTCCAAATTTATGGTGGCAAATTTGAATCAGAGACCGTCGTGCGGTCGCTAATATTAATAGCGATTAGATTTATCTACGATCGTTAATAGATGTCACAGTTAATAGTATTAGCGACCAAATAGTGCAGTCATAGGTAATTTTGATCGTTGTTGGGTCATTTTCTTGTAGTGCATGCAGAATATACCTGAGTAGTTATACAATCAGTAGTCGAGGGCTGACTCAGTAGCGGACCAAAAGCATCTGTGGGTAGCGTAACCAATGTCATGTTTTGACCTTGCACCGCTTATTAAGTCCTGAATGATTCATCCGGTAAGTATTTAATCACTTCCACAACTAATCTTTCATTATACTTTCTTTCTTTCAAAACAAAAATCAATTTGTTATTAGTAATTTATAAATATTCAACTAAAATAAAAGAATTTACATCAAATTTAAATTTGAAAAATTTTCATATTGATTTTGCTTTTTCAATCGAAAAGTAAATATGTTTTTTCATATCCTCACATTACATGCCTTTGGTCAAACCTGTTACCTTCTTTAATTAATATACATGTAACTTGTTGGCGAAGTTGAAGCAAAATAAGGGTGTAATATATTTATAATCTTGCAAATATGTTGACCGCCTTACTTGAGCTAGCAAGGGGTTGTTCTAGAGTAGTTGCAAGGTGCATGAACAACAGAAGTTAGCATCAACATGATATTATGTAACTTATCACCCAACTCATTGTAAAGAAAGTATTAACTGCCTTGGCTTTCTTCACAATCCCGCCCCACAACCGCATTTTAGGACATTTATAAGTTCTCCCCTCTCTACTTTATCTTCCTACTTAAAGTATTACAACTTTTATCTTGTAAAAACCTCATAAATTACACTGAACTATATTTCAATGAGCAAACAATAGTAACTAACCAGACAACTGTAAAACTAATGATTAGGATTCTTGGAAGTTCCAGAGGTCTTAAGTGCACAACAAATACTGCAACGAGGGCAAAGAAAAAATCGTAAAGAATACTATAAGCCGTTGTGTCCCATAAAGATTGACCTCAACCTATAAAGAGTGGTGATGGCTTAAAGTATTCTCCACCTTCCTTTCTTTGCTCTCGTTGCGGTATTCGTTGTCCGCTCAAAACCTCTAGAACTTCCAAGAATCTTAATCGCAAGTTTTACACTTGTCTGGTTAGTTACTCTTATTTGCTCATTCATATATAATTCTGTAATGATAGAGATCGTGTAATATCTTTGTAATAATATTTTTAATATTTTTGAAATAAATAAATATTTTGATAAAATAAATCATTTTTTATGAGTTTTTAGGTCGATTAATGACCTAATTTACGTATTACGTGACTAAATATAAGTGTTTAGAATTTTTAGGAGAAAATAAATTTTTTCAAGAAAAATGCAAAATCACTATTCATAAAACGCAGAAAATGTTTTTTCGTTTTTTGAACTTTTCAAATTACAGCATAGCTTTTATTTGGAAAAGGGAGATGAAATCTCCAATAAAAATATTTTTATCAAAAAAAGATGTAAAATCACTATTCACGCGAAAAACGCATTTTCATATTTTTGAATTTTTACATATTATTTGTTTGGAAAATGGGGACGTAAAGTGAAATCGAAACTTGAAAATGAGAAAGTCAATATTTTGACTAAATAATATTAGAGATAAAAAAAGAAACTATAATAACAATAATAATAATAATAATAATAATAATAATAATAATAATAATAATAATAATAATAATAATAATAATAATAATAATAATAATAAGTTTGAAAGTAACAAAGTCGATTGAAGGTTAAGAATTAAGCTGGCATGGCTAAGAATTTAAAATGGCTAGGTTGTGGAGGCTTAAGCATTGAAGTCATGGCTTAAAGACTAAAGCTAAATCTTACAAGACTTGGAGCCAAATTGTAAGCCAAACTTGGAGCCAAAGCTTTGAAATTTTATGTGCCACTTGATTAAATAAGTTGATAACCATGTGTCATTTGCTAGATAATTATCACATGATATAAGGAATAGTGAGAATGGCTAAACGGATGAGTCATGGGATAGGGAGGACAAGTGTCTCTTGCTAGGTAATTAACACGAGGTTAATTGAATTTGGAAAAAAGCAAGGAAGAGGGGAGTGGGCGGATGGCATGAGAGGAGAGGAGATAAGGTGTATGGAAACTTTCTATTTTTGGCAAGTTTTGGTCCGTAGGAAGTAAGTCATTTAATGTTTGTTCCCTCCACCTAATTATTTCAAACCAAACATGGCCTTAATGCTATTATTTTGTCTAGCTTAAGTTAATTGATCGTGGGTGGTTAACCCTTGGTAGCATGGTTGAGTTTGTTGGTGGGGTATTTAATTAAGTTAAATCATCCAACACTTCGGTTAATTGTCCTTCATTTCAACTTTTGAGCTAAGTAAGGAAGAGAGAGAAATCAAGAAATAAAAGAAAGAGAGAGGGAGTGCACGGATAAAAGAAGAAGAAAAAGGAGCAAGCTTGAAATCTTGTTAGCTAGCTAGGAAGAAAAAGAGAACATCAAAGGTAAGATCATGAACCCTAACCCTTTATCTCTTTGAATTACTTTTCTTTCAATTAGTAATTGTTAGTGGTTGTTGTTTATTAGAAGATCATGAAGGATCTTGAAGTAATAAGGATGTGTGGCTTAAACATCTTAAACTACTTGTTAAATTGCATGAAAAGTGGAATCAAAAATGAAAATACAAACCTATGCGTAAAGGATTGGAAAAAAGACTAATTAGTGGACTGAAATGGGCTATTTTGATAACCTTTTTAGGTAGCTTATGAAATGTAAAAATTAAGTTCTATGGTTTCATGTTATAATTTTACAAGTCATGAACATCACCTAATCGGAATGGAACTAAAAGCTTTTGTAACGAAGTCATAACGAATTTTTATGTAAAACTAGTTAAAAAACAAAATAGAGTTAGTGTAACCCCTAAACCTTGAGTAGTTTTCTATTCCAATTGGTTTGCTGAAATTTTTTCCTATTTTAGGCGTTATGTAGTAAGTTAAGTAACGAGTCCAACAACTTAGGAATGACCTCATTCCGAGTCCGGAGGTGGGAGATATGCCCTTCGGATGGAGACTAGTCAAAACTACCAAAACTGGAAAACTGTTTCGGGTAAGGACTTTTATGCCACTGTTTTGGCTTGAGAATGAACCTGGAAAATTTTTTCACCTGGGGGGATTTGTAGTAGATGTAATAAGGAAAAAAATAACACAAGAAATGACTCATTCCTAAAAGGGAGGGTCAAGTTATGACTTTGCAAAGTGGGTACGCCAAAAGGAGGAAAAACCACCTATTTTATTTTCATCCAGGGAGTTTTGAACTAATGCAGACGGGCTAAAACAGACAGGTTAACCTGTCTGGATTGATAGATAGGAAGTTTAAAGCTAAAAAAATAGGTTAAACTATCTGTTTTATACTTGTAACCAAAAATGAAAAATAAAAGTTGGGCGCAGTGATTAAATCATCAAAAGCGAACACTAAGAACTAAGAATCTAAAGTTAATGTAAGCCATAATTAGAACCATATTGATATGTCTAATTAATATGTGTATATGAACTTAAATAGTGTTTCGACTTTAATGAAACGAACATTATAAAACATGAAATAGGGTTAAAGTAAACCATGTGTGTCGTTTATACTTGGCTAATTGGGATGTCTATGTGTACTACATGTGTAGGACTTTCAAAGGACGATTAACGTCGAAGTATAGAAGACGTTTGAGGCAAGTTTCCTAAACTTACTCAAATTTTATTGAGCAAGTATTCTAACTCCATTCAATTTTTGTTTGAATGTCAGTTTTTGAGTATATATTCTTATGAATAATTCTTATGTATGCTTTGGTTTACACAATATTTATCAATTGTGCAACCTTCAGACTTATACAAACTCTCTATTAATGGTATAAGTGTCCAGCTATGCTATAATGCATAAATTATTTAACGTTTTTCTATCATTCATAAATTGTTCAAGTTTTTCTTTGACATAAATTGTTCAAGTTTTAAAGTTCGATATTGCATAAACTGTTTGAGATGTACGTCAATGCCATTTGTTCCGACTAGAAGAAAATTTAAGTATTTTTTCAGCTTAAAAATAAATCTTTGAAATATTATTGATAATAGGTAAAAGATGTCCACCCAAATTATTTTGGGGTTCAAACTCTAGTTTGAGATGAACAACCCTAATATTGGGGTATTTTTACGTCGGAAAAATCCCGCCACACCCCTGAGGTGGTCAAATAAATGCATCTAGTCGTTTAGTTAGAGTGTTGTACAACATAAGGTACACTGAGCTGATCACCCAGCGTGCCCATAAGCTAGGCCTGTTTATAGTTGAATTACTATTGAACCCTTGAGAAAATAAAAATGTTCTAGGCCTTTTGACTGCTCAATACGTCGTTTCAAAAATGTTAGATAAAAATGAATTTATTATTTTTATTCCTATTTATTTGAAATGCTTTCACAACTATTATTCAGTTGTAGAAATAGTAACATGATTATTGATTTTGTTGTTTATTCAACTGTTTATACTTGCTGAGCTTTGTAGCTCATTCTTGCTTTAAATTAAATATTTTCAACGAAGTTAGAACAGATTGAAGGGTCCGGTAAGGACAATGGAAAAGGAAAGATGGACGAGTAGAATATATTCGTAACTATTTGTAATAATTAGAAGTATTGTAATAATTACTTAATACTTTATCATGTGTTAAAGACTTAAAGGTCTGAGAACCTGCGATTTAGAGTAAGACATATTATAATAATTAGTAGTTGCATTTATTTCTTTATTGTTAGGTTAGATGAGAAATACTGTGGAGCACCATGTTCGTAGTTTAAAGGTACTCGAATTTTGGGGCACCATAAATTCAGTGTAATTTATGAGGTTTTTACAGGATAAAATTTGTAATACTTTTAAGTGGGAAGATGAAGTGCAAAGGGGAGACCTTATAAATGTCACAAAATGCGGATGTGGTGCAGGATTATGAAGAAAACCAAGACAGTTAATGTTTTCTTTCAAATGAGTTGAGTGATAAGTTACATAATATCATGTTGATGCTAACTTCTGTTGCTCATGCGCCTTTCAACTGCTCTCAAACAACCCTTACTAGCTCAACTAATGGCGATCAACATATTTACACAGTTATAAATACAATACACCCTTATTTTGCTTCAACTCTGCCAATAAGTTACTTGTATATTACTTCAAGAAGGCAACAAGATTGACCAAATGCATGTAATGGGAGGATATGAAAAAGCATATTTACTTGATTGAAAAAGCAAAGTCAATATGAAACTTTTTGCAAATTTAAAGTTGATGCAAATTCTTTTATTTTAGTTGAATATTTAAAAAATACTAAGAACAACTAGAATTTTGTTTTGAAAGAGAGAAAGTAAAATGAAAAATTAGTGGTGGAAGTGATTAAATAATTACCGGATGAATAATTCTTTTCTTAAAATGAGAGGTGCAAGTTCAAAAAATGACATTGGTCTACCTACATATGACAACCATGATTTCCCTTAATATAGTATTTTGGTGATTTAAATGAATATACAAGTGGATATACAAAATGATGAGGACATGCTTAGCTTTAGCACAGATGGGCAATAAGAAGATAAAGCTTGGACTGATTACAATTGGACGGTTTTTAATTGGTTTACTATCATATGAAGGACTAATTAACTTATTCAGCAAAGGAAGAAGTATAATATTAAAGAAGATAATTTACTTGATCTTTTCATGCGAAAATTGAGTTTTATTGAAGATTGTGGCAAAGTAAGCAAATATTAATTAGTTTATTCGACCAATGGAAAACTAAGTTGTAAGACTCCAACTTTTATGAATAAATATTTAATTCTCTCTAAATATTATTTTGAATAATAAGGTGATGATTTGATATAATGCTATAGTTATGGGTAATATGTGCAAATTTTGTAAAGTAAGCAAGTGGTCATAAAATATTTGTTTAGTCGGGGAATATTCTTTTTGTCGGGGAATATTCGTACGATGGCGCAATCATTGGTGTACCACATATCGGAATAGCTGTTGGATATAAAAAGCGATAGAAATAACCTTTTTTAAAAAATAATGGCAAGACTTTAACCGTTAAACTGTTGAAATACCCGGTGATAAAAGTATAGTATAATACGTGTTGTTACACAGTACCACACGGTATTGCACAGTATCTCTGGTTGTTGATGCCTACATAAGAAGTCACTCAGTCTCATTCAATAATTGCCACAGTAGTTGCTTCATAGTATCTTATATTATTGATTCAATTATTGTTACAGTATCATTTACACAATATTTATATTATTAAATTAATAATTGAGACGACACAGTTATTCATATTATTATTTGTATTATTGATAATGTCTAAAAAGTTCTATCGAGGAAAGGGATTTGGTTATTTAATTGCTCGTCAGTAAGGAAAAATCTTTATCGGAAAGCCTCATCTTTCTTGGGAACGATCTAGTTGTCAATATTGTGAGTTATAATATTAAATGATGAATAATTGTTGAAAGATTAAAAATGTGTTGATTGAAAAAAAGTGATTTGTGGTAAATATTTATTCAATTTTTGATATAAATAGAGGGATTTGTCATGAGACGTTTGTTGTAAGTTTGACTTATTATTTCATGAGGAGATGTGTTAATTTTTCAGACCGTCGGTTGAAGTTATAATAATAAATCAATATGGACCGTCGATTGAAGTTATAATAGTAAATCAATATGGACCGTTGGTTGAAGTTATAATAGTAAATTAATATGGACCGTCCATTTAATAGTAAATTAATATGGACCGTTCGTGAAGCAGTTACTATTTAGTCCATTCTCCTATAAATAGAAGCTCACTACTTCATTATTTCTTACGAATTCAATAAAACTATGGGGAAAGAAACTATAGAGAGAAAGAACAAGAGTATTATGTTACTTCACTATTGCAGTATCCAATCTCCTACTAAGGTAAGGGGTATTATTTCTTTTGTATTCGTAAAGGATGTTATTTTCTTCATATTCATAAAGATTGTCATTCTATTCCTTATTAATCTGCGGGAGTAACATGTCTACGCGGATTACCACATGCATGGTGAATGACACTTCATATTCATTCTTTATTAATCTGCAGTAGTAACATGTCTACGCGGATTACCGCATGCATGGTGAATGACCTTTCATATTTATTTTTTAATAATCTGCGGGAGTAACCTATCTACGCAGATTACCACATGTATGGTGCATAACCCTTCATATTCATTATTTATTAATCTGCGGGAGTAAATTGTCTATGCGGATTACTGCATGCATGGTGAATAACCCTTCGTATTCATTCTTTATTAAATTGTGGAAATGATCTATCTACGTGGATTATTGCATGACTGGTAAAAATCCATTTGCAATTTCGTATATTCTTTTATACTCGTATGAGATGTCATTTCTTTTGTACTCATCAAGGGTTATCGTCTTCTTTCATATTTCTCCATTTATGGTACGAAATTTTTGTTTGCTTCCATAACATTATTATTAAATGGTGAATACCCTTCAAATTAGTGGAATATTCTTAATAGTTTGTGTTTCATCTAGTATCATTCCACTATTGTTCTAAACGTTCTTATTAAATAGCGGGATACTATTTATGTCGGAGTACTATTCATTTAGAATACTATTCATTCGGGGTACTATTCACGATAAAATTAATTTCTTTTCTGTCCAAATTATTTTTGATACATGAATATCATTCTTAAATTTTACTCCACAATTAGTTATCATGTTGACAATTTGGACATTCTTAAACTCTGGATAAATTGAATTATAAATCTCTAATATTTATCCATGATCCCACTTGATTGATTCCTTATATCATTGTCATCATCCTCATCTTTATGTTGTGCTGAAAGTCATCTTTGGCCTGTAGTGCGCATGCATAGATGGACTATTGATTGGTATGATTATGACCAGGAATTGTGTATTGGTATATTCATGACCTTTGATGTTACAGATAAAGGTTTGTGGTGAAAGTCCTCTTTGGCCAGTAGTGCATAGATGGAAAGGTGTTACTGGTGATACAAACGATTATCATTGGCCCGTAGTGTATAGATAATTTATTGATTGGAAATAAATATTGATAATGGACTTTTAAATCATAGAAGATAGTAGACATTATGCCCTACTTGACTCTTCTAATGTTGTTATTTTCACTGCAGTTGTTGATCTAAAACTTGTTGTCTATTGTATTCTATCAGATATTTCTCTGTTGAGGACTAATGATAATTTTTTTACATTATCTTATTCATAATATTCTTTATTAGGCTAGTTGAACTCACCCTTTTCCTTTTGGTTATATTGTTCTTCTCAGGAGGCGAGAATGTTGTTGAGACTAGTCGGGGAGTGGAGTAATGGTCCAAGATGGTTATTATAGTAGTCCTCACTATGTTGTGAAATAGTATGATAATAATTGTAATGAGGAATTTACTTGAGTTTGGATATTGTCTACGAGACAATATTTGTATTAAAACTCACATCTTATGTGTTGTCGTATTTTGCACGACAGTTGTATAAATGAAGTTTGTATTTAGATTCTTTACCGTGTATTTGACAACCCAGAATGGGTTGTGTGTACTTATTTTGGGGGCGTCACAGTTGGTATCAGAGCTTATGGATATGATCTCTGACGGAGATATGAGGTTAGAACTAGAAGGGGAGAGACGAGTAAAGCCTTCGCTAGTGTGTCCCACCTACGCTTATTTGTTATTTAATTGGTCGGTCAGAATATAGGGATAATATCTGACATGTCAATTTCTTTAATTAACCCTTTTTTTTGTGGCAGTATTTGAGAATGACATCTGAAAGTCAAGAGATAAACTCATATAGAGTTTTAAGTGATGAATTGAGGAGTTTTATTTAAAGAATAAATATTGGAGTTTAATATCTTGTTATAACAAAGATGTTTATTGGGGAGTATGAATTAAGTTATTGAACTTGATTGTAGGATGTCATGCGAAGAAGAAACTAGAGATATCTACGTGGTGAGTGAAGAATTAATAGTTGCACCAGAGCTAGTCGCTGAGGTAGCAGCTGAGAATGAGGAAGAATAGGACCCTGAGGAGGATTTATTAGGAGAATTGTATGATCGAAATATAGAATTGCAAGATCGTATTCGTGAGTTAGAAGAGCAGGGTGAAGAACGTCAAGCGGTCGTGGAAAAAATGGATGCAACAATTCAAGATTTTGCTACCCGATATGCGAAGCTAGAACAGAGGCTCTCTTTGGCAGAGTATATGATAATAGAGCTAAAATCTAAGAATGCAAATATCAAGTATCAACTGAAAGAAGAAACAACTGAACGAGTGAGAATGGAGGATGCATGGATAAAAGCCGCACGACACGTTGATATTGTAGAAAGAGACGTATGATCCAAAAAGGACAAAATAAATGATATGCATTTTGCTTTTTGGACAGCAATTGGGAGAACCTAACATCAAGTTTTGAATTACCCTATATAGAGCAGTCAACCCCAATTCAATATGGATCGAAGATTAATGATTCAGATCATGGATCAGGAGTACGACGAAGTAGTTGAGGGTGGAATGTGCCCTATAGCAAAGTCAAGTCCAGCGGTAATGATGACACCAAAGGCTATCCAGGACAAGGCAAAGTCGGTGGTTCAAGGGAGAGCGTTTGTCGCGACTTCCCAAAAAGCGAAGAACCCAAACAATGTTATCAAGGGTAAGTTAATCTTATACTCTTGCGAAGTCTATACATTATTAGATACCGATTCTACCCATTCTTTTATTTCACCAAATTGTGCTTAACGTTTGAACATGACTTCGGAGAAATTTGACTTTGACTTATCGGTTGAAACTCTATTGGGAGAAACCTTCGTTACATCCACCATTTATAAATATTGTTTGATTCAAATCGACACCCTTACATTACCTATTGATCTCATCTCTTTGAAAACACTTATATTTAATGTGATTTTAGGAATCGACTGGTTAACTACTCATCATGCTAAGATTGATTGTTTTCGTAAGGTTGTTAGTTTTCATATTCCTAACCAACTTGTTCTACGAATTCAAGCAACCAAACTATTGAAATCAATCGTTGCCATTTTAAGCCATAATGCCATTCCTTTATTGAGTAACAGATGTCAAGATTTCTTAGCCCATGTCATTGATTTAAACAAAAATACGTCATATTTGAATGATATTTTTGTTGTTAATAATTTTCCTGACGTATTTCCTGAAGAACTTTCTAGCCTACCCCAGAGCGTAAAATTAAATTTTGTATTGACCTTGAACCCGGTACAAAATCCATTTCTAAAACCTCATATCGAATGGCTCCTATTGAACTTCAGGAGTTAAAAACCTAACTACAGGAGTTGGAACTCGAGCCTCTACCTGGTGACTTCGTTTATGAAATGCACCGAAGCCAGACTCTCTGTAGATGACGCCGTATTTGTGTGGTGGCAAACTGATAGATGCCATCGTGAGGTGCTATCCAAGGTCGGGATATGAGTCACAGTTGGGAGCAACCTAAGTCAGTAACCAAAATAAGTAGCTTTCTAGGCTTAGCTGGTTATTATTGATGATTTCTGGAAGGATTTTCTCGAATCACTACTCCATTAACTCAACTGACTCAAAAAGATACAAAATTCGGTTAGAGCGAGGAACGTGAGAAGAGTTTTCAAGATCTCATGAAGAGACTCATTTCAGCACTTGTTCTGACAATACCATCAGGTTTAGAGGGATTTGTAAGACCCCAAATTTTATGAGATAAAAGTACTCAATTTTTCTTATAATTACAATTCAGTAAATGATTAAATTGATAAAAAGTTAAAGTTATGGGTGAAATGTGAAAATTTTTCAAAATAAACAAGTGGTTATAAAATAATCATTGTTGTCGGGGAATATTCGTTGGTCGTGGAATATTCTTTCTGTCGGAGAATATTCGTACGATGGCGCAGCTATTTATGGGCCCCATAACAGAAAACGGTCAGATGAAGATAACGATAAAAATTGAGTTTTTATAATTAACGACGTAGTTATTACCGTTAACACTGTTGGAATACCCGGTGGTTAAAATACAGTAATACGCGTTATTGCACAGTAGCACACGGTATTGCACAGTATTTTTGAAATTATTGATTCTTACGTAAGAAGGCACTACTGAATAATTGTCACAGTAATTACTGTTCAATATTTTATTTTATTGATTCAATAATTGCTGCATTGATATTTTATATTATTGTTGTTTCATTAATTGTTGCTGCACATCATCTCCATTATCAGATTAATAATTCATATTATTTGAATAATATTATTAGATAGCATTATTGGCAATGTCTAGAAAGTTCTGTCTAAGGAGAGGTTTGGTCATCTAATTGCTCGCCAATAAGGAGAAATCCTTATTGGAAAGCCCCCTCTTTCCTGGGAACGGCCTGGTTGTCAGTACTGTGATTCTGTAATATTATTTGTGAATAATTAATTATTGATTTATATGATGAGAAAAATATTAATTTTATGTGGATATAGATGGAAAAAAAATTTTAAGTGACAATTGTTGAAAAATGATATTTTATCTTTTCTGATAAAATAATTTATTATTGTATTTAATAATATAATAATGGTGATAGTTTTACAATGAATGTGGGATATATGAGTATATGAGAAGGAAGAGTATTTTTGTTATATTAAATGATTAACACATATTTTGTATGTCGGTAGACCCCATTTCTTGACTGAAGTTTGATTATAGCTTGTAAAATTGTCCGTTTATGGATTTCGGTCAATTTCTATTTAAAATTTGGAAAAACTTTCTTCTGCAAAGTTGTAGAGAATTGAATTTCCTATAAAAAACGCGAGATTCAAATTTTCTGATAAAAGGGTTATTTTCTATGAATTATTGAAGTTTCGAAAAATAAAATAATTTTTATTAATTTATGGGTGGGACCCACTTTGGTTGTTGAACACATGTGGGCTGCTGGAATTTTTTTTCAGCCTTGGCATGCTTTGATTGCTGATGGTTGGTGTATAGAAAATAGAGAATAAATAATATTAATTTATTATTTTAGTCTCCTTTGGCGTTCTAGCATTTTTCTATAAATAGGTGCTTAAGTTAGAATTGAAAATCACACCAGAAACAAGTTTTCTTTCTCTCTATATTGTCAAGCATATTCTAGTGAGTATTTAGATACTTTCAGAGTTGTTATTCAGTACAAGTTTCTTTCAGCCTTATACCGATCAGATGTACTGCTCTTTTGAGGTAAGGAATTTTAAGGGTTATTATGTTTTTCAGTTCGTAATTCGTCTGACCTTCAGAAAATTCTGAAAAAATTTGAAATGATATTTTTGATGAGTTTTATTGATTGTGTCCAAAAATGGTGATTTTTGGACGTATAAATTAAGAGTTGTGAATTTTATGAGAAAAGACTATTTTAAAAATAATCGCTTATAACTCCTTGTGGTTAACTCCAAAATTGATAAAAAATTTATTGGAAGTATATCTATATAATATCAGTGTACTCTCTAAATTTCGGAATTTTTGGATAAAATTACAATTTATGATAAATGTCTAAATATTCGGCTGTTTTGGCCATATGAAAAATAGTAAATGAGTTTTAAAATTTCTGAGAAAAATATATGTTCAATATGGGACTATATTCTGCTAAATTCCAAAAAAGAAATATTTTTGGAACTGATTTGGTATTTTTCATGAAAATAGACTAGTTATGAGTAAATGAATTAAATATGTTGTGTGAAGTAAAAAAATTGGAAAATAGAATTTTATGGCTTGAGAATCCTATATGAGGTATATGCAGATTTTTGATGAGGGTTTTGGTTATTGGTAATGAAATCTTATGAGTTTGGCATTTTAGGATGATTAAATGCATTATTTAGTAAAGTGTAAACAATTAAAATAAATTATTTATAAGCTTAAGAAATATTGTTCTTTCAATATCATTATATCGAAATATTGGTATATATTTTATTGTAGAATTTTTACCTTTTTGTGTCGGATTTACTATTCATAAGTTACTATTCACGAGTTACTATTCACGAGTTACTATTTATGAGTTACTATTCACGAGTTAATATTCACGACAAAATTGGTTTATTTTTTTTCTAACCCAATTATAGTTGATTTATGAATATTACTCTTGAGATTAAATCTAGATGTTTTGATTATATTGATTTTACTATTATATATGACATTTTTATAATCTTGGTGAAGAAATTTCTCTTTGACTTAAGTATAAAGATGGGTAGATTTTTGGTATGATCATGACTATGGGTTCCCTTTTGGCCAGTAGTGCAAAACTGAATTATTGACTGGTATGATCATGACCATTGAATTTATAATTTAATATATTTAGCTTACGTGCAAAGGTGAAATAATCAACATGGTTATAATTATTGTTTATATAAATTCTGAAATGATTATATATTTCTTTGAGATATTAATATATTTGGCCTATAGTACAAATATGAACTGTTAATGAATATATTTGGCCTGTAGTGCAAAGATGAACTGGTGATGAATATCTTTGGCCCGTAGTGCAAAGATGGCATGTTTTGAATATCTTTGGCCAATAGTGCAAAGATGAACAGGTGTTGAGATGAACATGACCAACTGGTGATACAAATAAATATCTTTGGTCGTAGTGCAAAGATGGATTTATTAGCATGATTATGAACAGGAACTGTGATTTGGTATAACCATGATCTTTGATGTTTCAGGTAAAGACATGTGATGAAAATATTCTTCGTCCTGGGTGCGAAGAAAAATTTAGAATCACAATTATGATTATGAGTTACTCATATGATTATGGAAAAGAACTGTTGAGTGATGTTACAGGGATAAAACATTGTTGGTGAATTTTTAACACGGAGAAGATAATAAACTTTATGGTCTATTTGACTCTTCTAATGGATTGCTCGTTTCGCTGCAACTATGGTTGAAAATTTTTATCATCTACCATATGTTCTAAATCTCTGATTTATTACTCTTAAAGGTTATTGATAAATTATTTATCTTTAGTCATGATATTCTTTACTGGGCTAGTTGTTCTCACCCTTTTGTTTCACAATTCCTTTCAGGTAATAAGAGTATAGCTGGGTCGAGCGAGGGTAACGGGAAAATAGAACGGTGGTTTCTAGCTGTGGAGGTTCCCCCTAAGCAGTATAGAAAAGTGTTGTATACATCATTTAGTAGTTATATTTGGTGAATCAAATAGGGTGAGGCGAACCCAATGTTGGAAGGGTGTTTTGCCACTATCATACAAGATGTCTAATGATATACAACCTCGTGTCATCATAAGACAAGGATGTGCTCATCCATTTGCTGAGTATATTTACGAGCACTACCTATATAATCTTGGTGTTTGTTTGAAGTATAATTCTCAATTAGACACAGCGGAGATAATGATATGTCAAGAGAAGACTCCCCATTGGGAAGAATATGATAGTAATCTTCTCATTTTTCTTTGGGGTCTATTGGGTCAACCAAGGATAATTCTGTGGCCATATGATATCTATCATAACCTAGAAGCATGGCCTCCCATGTACGAAGGTTTCCTTGAGCACTTCCCAAAGATTCTAATTTCTAAAACAGTTTTTGACTATACCTTTATGTAAGGTGTCATTGAGAGATGATGTCCACGGTTGGGACATGAGTCACATTTGGTATATATTTATATCCAAACTCACAGCAAATGTGTTGTTGTATTTTGCACGACAATTGTTGTAATAAAGTTGTAGTTATTTTCTGTACCATGTATTTGGCGACTCAGAATAGGTTGGATGGAATGAACCTATTTTGGGGTCATCACAGTTGGTATCAGAGCCTAGGGATATGGTCTCTGGCGGAGATCGGGAAATATAACTAGGATGGGGGAGATGAGTGAATCCTTCGCTAATGTGTCCTACCTAAGCTTAATTGTTGGTCGGTCATAATATACGGATATTATGTGATACGTTAATTTGTTTAATTAACTCTTGTTTTATGACATTATTTGAGAATGGCAGCTGAGAATGCTAACAATGGAGTGAATGAGACTGTGGAGATACCTCTAATCACTAACCATGATAATGTGATATCAGACGAAGAAGGAATTAGAGATATTCTTGTGGTAAGTGAAGAATTGATAGTTGCACCCGAGATAGTCGCAGAGGTAACAGCTGAGAGTGAGGAAGAAGAGGAAGAAGAGATACTTGAGGAGAATTTATTAGAGGTATTATATGATCAAAATATAGAATTGCAAAATCGTGTTCATGAGTTAGAAGAGTAGGCTGAAGAACGGCAGGCGGTCGTAGAACAAAAGGATGCAACAATTCAAGCTTGTGTTACCCGATATATGATGCTTGAACAGAAGCATTCTCTGGCAGATTATAAGATAGTAAAGATAGAATCTGAGCTGAAAGAAGAAAAAACTGAACGAGTGAGAATAAGTGATGCATGGGCAAAAGGCGCACGACACGTGGATATTGTGGAAAGAGATGTCCGATCTAAGAAGGCTAAAATAGATGATATGAATTTCTCTTTTTGGAAAGCAATTGGGAGAACCCAACATCTAGTTTTGAATTACCCGGTACAGAGCGGTCAACCTGAATTCGTTATGGATCGAAGATTGATGATTCAGATCATGAATCAGGAGTACGACGATGCAGTTGAGGGAGGAATATGCCCTATAGAAAAGTATATTCTAATGGTAGTGATAACGCCAAATACTGCCCCAGACAAGTCAAAGCCGGGTAGTTCAAGGGAGAGCGGTTGTCATGACTTTCCAACAAGTGAAGAACCCAAATAAAGTTATCACAGGAGATGAGCAATGGCGAAATCATGATGACCCGGGAGATAGAATCCGAAATGAAAGCAAGGTATTCTCAACTTTTCGAAATACCAGGTACGTAAATTTCAGGGACGAAATTTCATAAGGAGGGGAGATTGTAAGACCCCAAATTTTATGAAATAAAAGTATTTAATTTTTCTTATAATTACAATTCAGTAAATGGTTAAATTGATAAAAAGTTAAAGTCATGGGTGAAATGTGAAAATTTTTCAAAATAAACAAGTTGTTATAAAATAATCATTGTTGTCGGGGAATATTCGTTGGTCGTGGAATATTCTTTCTATCAGGGAATATTCGTACTACGGCGCAGCTATTTGTGGGCCCCATAACAGAAAACGGTCGGATGAAGATAACGACAAAAATTGAGTTTTTATAATTAACGGCGTAGTTGTTACCGTTAACACTGTTGGAATACCCGGTGGTTAAAATACAGTAATACGCGTTATTGCACAGTAGCACACGGTATTGCACAGTATATTTGAAATTATTGATTCTTACGTAAGAAGGCACTACTGAATAATTATCACAGTAATTACTGTTCAATATTTTATTTTATTGATTCAATAATTGCTGCGTTGATATTTTGTATTATTGTTGTTTCAATAATTGTTGCTGCACATCATCTCCATTATCAGTTCAATAATTCATATTATTTGAATAATATTATTAGATAACATTATTGGCAATGTCTAGAAAGTTCTGTCTAAGGAGAGGTTTGGTCATCTAATTACGCGCCAATAAGGAGAAATCCTTATTGGAAAGCCCCCTCTTTCCTGAGAACGGCCTGGTTGTCAGTACTGTGATTTTGTATTATTATTTGTGAATAATTAATTATTGATTTATATGATGAGAAAAATATTAATTTTATGTGGATATAGATGGAGAAATTTTTTTAAGTGACAATTGTTGAAAAATGATATTTTATCTTTTCTGATAAAATAATTTATTATTGTATTTAATAATATAATAATGGTGATAGTTTTACAATGAATGTGGGATATATAAGTATATGAGGAGGAAGAGTATTTTTGTTGTATTAAACGATTAACACATATTTTGTGTGTCGGTGGACCCCATTTCTTAACTGAAATTTGATTATAGCCTATAAAATCTCCCGTTTATAGATTTCGGTCAATTTCTGTTTAGAATTTGAAAAAACTTTCTTCTGTAAAGTTGTAGAGAATTGAATTTCCTATAAAAAAATACGAGATTCGAATTTTTTGATAAAAGACTATTTTTTATGAATTATTGAAGTTTCAGAAAATAAAATAATTTTTATTAATTTATGGGTGGGACCCACTTTAGTTGTTGAACACATGTGGGCTGTTGGGATTTTTTTTCAGCCTTGGCATGCTTTGATTGCTGATGGTTGGTGTATAGAAAATACATAATAAATAATATTAATTTATTATTTTAGTCTCCTTTGGCGTTCTAGTATTTTCCTATAAATAGGTGCTTAAGTTAGAATTGAAAATCACACCAGAAATAAGTTTTCTTTCTCTCTATATTGTCAAGCATATTCTAGTGAGTATTTAGATACTTTCAGAGTTGTTATTCAGTGCAAATTTCTTTCAGCCTTATACCGATCAGAAGTACTGCTCTTTTGAGGTAAGGAATTTTAATGGTTATTATGTTTTTCAGTTCGTAATTCTTCTGACCTTCAGAAAATTCTGGAAAAATTTGAAATGATATTTTGATGAGTATTATTAATTGTATCCAAAAATGGTGATTTTTGGATGTATAGATTAAGAGTTATGAATTTTATGAGAAAAGACTATTTTAAAAATAACCGCTTATAACTCATTGTGGTTAACTCCAAAATTGAAAAAAAAATTATTGGAAGTATATCTATATAATATCAGTGTACTCTCTGAATTTCAAAATTTTTGGATAAAATTACAATTTATGATAAATGTCTAAATATTCGGCTGTTTTGGCCATATGAAAAATAGTAAATGAGTTTTAAAAATTCTGAGAAAAATATATGTTCAATATGGGACTATATTCTGCTAAATCCCAGAAAAGAAATATTTTTGGAACTGATTTGGTATTTTTTATGAAAATAGACTAGTTATGAGTAAATGAATTAAATATGTTATGTGAAGTAAGAAAATTAGAAAATAGGATTTTATGGCTTGAGAATCCTATATGAGGTATATGCAGATATATGAGTATATGAGAAGGAAGAGTATTTTTTTGTATTAAATGATTAACACATGTTTTGTGTGTCGGTGGACCCCATTTCTTGACTGAAAATTGATTATAGCTTGTAAAATTGTCCGTTTATGGATTTCGGTCAATTTCTATTTGAAATTTGGAAAAACTTTCTTCTGCAAAGTTGTAGAGAATTGAATTTCTTATAAAAAATGCGAGATTCGAATTTTCTGATAAAAAGGTTATTTTCTATGAATTATTGAAGTTTCGAAAAATAAAATAATTTTTATTAATTTATGGGTGGGACCCACTTTGGTTGTTGAACACATGTGGGCTGCTGGGATTTTTTTTTCAGCCTTGGCATGCTTTGATTGCTGATGGTTGGTGTATAGAAAATAGAAAATAAATAATATTAATTTATTATTTTAGTCTCTTTTGGCGTTCTAGCATTTTCCTATAAATAGGTGCTTAAGTTAAAATTGAAAATCACACTAGAAACAAGTTTTCTTTCTCTCTATTTTGTCAAGCATATTCTAGTGAGTATTTAGATACTTTCAGAGTTGTTATTCAGTGCAAGTTTCTTTCAGCCTTATACCGATCAGAAGTACTGCTCTTTTGAGGTAAAGAATTTTAAGGGTTATTATGTTTTTCAGTTCGTAATTCGTCTGACCTTCAGAAAATTCTGGAAAAATTTGAAATGATATTTTGATTTGTTTTATTGATTGTGTCCAAAAATGATGATTTTTGGATGTATAAATTAAGAGTTACGAATTTTATGAGAAAAGACTATTTTAAAAATAACGCTTATAACTCCTTATGGTTAACTCCAAAATTGATAAAAAATTTATTAAAAGTATATCTATATAATATCAGTGTACTCTCTAAATTTCGGAATTTTTGGATAAAATTATAATTTATGATAAATGTCTAAATATTCGGCTGTTTTGGCCATATGAAAAATAGTAAATGAGTTTTAAAAATTCTAAGAAAAATATATGTTTAATATGGGACTATATTCTGCTAAATCCCAGAAAAGAAATATTTTTGGAACTGATTTGGTATTTTTCATAAAAATAGACTAGTTATGAGTAAATGAATTAAATATGTTATGTGAAGTAAGAAAAACGAAAAATAGGATTTTATGGCTTGAGAATCCTATATGAGGTATATGCAGATTTTTTATGAGGGTTTTGGTTATTGGTAATGAAATCTTATGAGTTTGACATTTTACGATGATTAAATGCATTATTTAGTAAAGTGTAAACAATTAAAATAAATTGTTTATAAGGTTAAGAAATATTATTTTTTCGATATCATTAAACCGAAATATTGGTATGTATTTTATTGTGGAATTTCTACCTTTTTGTGTTGGGTTTACTATTCATGAGTTACTATTCACAAGTTACTATTTATGAGTTACAGAAAAAGGTAACTCGTGAATAGTAACTCATAAATAGTAACTCGTAAATAGTAACTCATAAATAGTAAACCCGACATAAAAATATAAAAATTTCACAATAAAATACATACCAATATTTCGGTATAATGATATTGAAAGAATAATATTTCTTAAGCTTATAAACAATTTATTTTAATTGTGTACACTTTACTAAATAATTCATTTAATCATCCTAAAATGTCAAACTCATAAGATTTTATTATCAATAACCAAAATCCTCATCAAAAATCTGCATATACCTCATATAGGATTCTCAAGCCATAAAATCCTATTTTTCAATTTTCTTACTTCACATAATATATTTAATTCATTTACTCATAACTAGTCCATTTTCATGAAAAATACCAAATCAATTTCAAAATTATTTCTTTTCTGGGATTTAGCAGAATATAATCTCATATTGAACATAAATTTTTCTCATAATTTTTAAAACTCATTTACTATTTTTCATATGACCAAAATCGCCGAATATTTAGACATTTATCATAAATTGTACTTTTATCCAAAAATTCCGAAATTCACAGAGTATACTAATATTATATAGATATACTTCCAATAAAAATTTCGTCATTTTTGGAGTTAACCACAAGGAGTTATAAGCGGTTACTTTTAAAATAGTTTTTTCCCGTAAAATTCATAACTCTTAATCTATACATCCAAAAATCACCATTTTTGGACACAATCAATAAAACTTATCAAAATATCATTTTAAATTTTTTCAGAATTTGCTGAAGGTTAGAAGAATTACGAACTGAAAAACATAATAACCCTTAAAATTCTTTACCTCAAAAGAGCAATATTTCTGACTTGAATATTGGATATAACGCTTGTAAGACCCCAACTTTTTCAAATAAAGATGAATTTTTTATAAATATCATTTTTAAATACTATGGAGTTAATTTGATATAATGTTATAGTTGTGGGTAATATTTATAAATTTTGCAAAGTACGCAAGTTGTTATATAATATTCGATTGGTCGGGAAATATTCATTTTAACAGAGAATATTCGTACAACGGCACAATCATTGGTGGACTCCACAACGAAATTATTGTCGAATTGAGAAAACGACAAAAATATTTTATTAAAAATAATGGCGAAAGTTTTACCATTGATACTGTTGAACTACTCGGTAGTAAAAGTACAGTAATATGTGATGTTGTATAGTAGCACACGGTATTGATTATTAATGCTTATGTGAAAAGTCACTCAGTTTGATTCAATTATTGTCAGTTAATAATATGAATTATTTAGCGATAATGAAGTTTTGTTTTATTCGTATTATTAACGTAATAAAACAGAAACATCTTTTTATATAAAACAAAATACTTTATTAAAGTTTTTCTATAAATAGAATATATTATATTTTATTTAAAAGATTTTTTTTTAAATATCGACCGTCGGATGAAAGTAATCAATCTAGACCGTTCATGGATTAGTTACTATGCATTCCATTTTTCTATAAATAACAGCTCATTCCTTCATTATTTCTTACGAATTCACTGAACTCTAGAGAGAGAAACTATAGAGAGAAACTATAGAGAGAGAGGAAAAGTATTCTTCTACTTAACTACTTTCTTATTTCAGTTCTTTTTTAAAACGGTAAGGGGTGTTATTCTTTCTTATTCATGAAGAGAACTTTTGTTATTCCATTTCTTATTGTTCTGTTGGAATAACCTGTATACGCGGTCTACCCTATATTTGGTGACATTCTTCTATTATTCTGTTGGAATATCTTGTCTGTGTGTTTTACACCGGACCTGGTTCCGTTTTTATTATTATTCTGTTGGAACATCCTGTCTGTTTGTTTTACACCGGACCTGGTTCTGTCTTGTTATTATTCTGTTGGAACATTCTGTCTGTGTATTTTACACCGGACCTGGTTCTATTATTTATTATTTTGTCGGAATATCCTGTCTGTGCGTTTACGCCGGACCTAGTTCCATTATTTATTATTCTGTCGGAATATCCTGTCTGTGCGTTTACGCCGGACCTGGTTCCATTATTTATTATTCTGTTAGAATAACCTGTCTGTGCGGTCTATCGCATGCCGGGTGATTTCTTTTGTTATTCAATTCTTTATTATACTCAGTTGGTTAAGTTTTAACTTCTATACTCCATGAAATTAGTGAAATATCCTTGATAATTGCCTTTCATCCAGTATCTTTTCATGAAAATATTATTCTAAGCATTCTTGAATTTTACTCCACAAAGCAGTATCATGTTGACAATTTGGACGTTGTTAATTCTTGGATAAATTAATTATTGAACTTATTTTATTGAATTCTTATATCATTGTCATCATCCTCATGTTTATAAAATGTTGAAAGTCATCTGTGGCCTGTAGTGCATAGATGGACTTGGTATGATTATGACCAGGGATTATTCGGTATAATCATGACCGTAATGTTACAAATGATGTGGTAAAAGTCTTCATTGGCCCGTAGTGCATTGATGGACAGTTGTTGGCATGATCATGACCATTAATGAATACACAAACATTCTTGGCCCGTAGTGCATGGATAATTGTGGTCGTGATACTAAAGAATATCCTTGGTCGTAGTGCAAGGGTGATTCGATGATGTGGATTATTTTGTTAAGCTGAGTCCCAGCGATAACAGTGTTGAAAAACCATTTAAATCATAGAAGATAGTAGATTTTATTCTCTACTTGACTCTTTTAATGGATTGCTTGTTTCGTTGTAGTTAAACTTGATGTTCGTTATATTTTATCAGTTTAACACTGTTGAAGGCTAATGATAATTTATTCTGCATTATCGTAGTCATAATATTTCTTACTAGGCTAGTTGAGCTCACCCTTTCTTTCACTGTTCTCTTCAGAAAATGAGAATATAACTGGGACGAGTCGGGGAACGGAGTGATGGACCAGATGATAGTATTAGTAGTCCTCACTATTCTGTTAAATAGTGTGACAATAATTGTAATGAGGACTCCTTTTGAGTTTGTATAGTCTCTAGTAGACAATAATTGTATTCAAACTCACAGTTATGTTTTGTCGTATTGTACACGACAGTTGTATTAGTAAGTTATATTTATTTTCTGTACCATGTATCTGACGACCCAAGATGGGTGATGTATACCTAATTTTTGGGGCGTCACAGTTGGTATCAGAGCTTAGGGATATGATCCCTGGCTAAGATGTGAGAATAGAACTAGGAGGGGAGAGACGGGGAATTCCTTCGCTAGTATGACCTACCTAAGTTTATTTGCATGGTATTTAATTGGTCGGTCATAATGTAAGGATAATATATGACATATCAATTAACTTTTGTTTTGTGGCAGTATCTAAAAATGGCATCTGAGAATGTTGAGAATAGCAATGGAGCACAGACGACTGTTAATTCACCACATATCAATAATTAGGATAATGTGCATCAGGAAGGTGACAATCCTCATGCAAACAACAACACTGACCAGATAATGAATGATGGAATGTTCAGAAGCTTTATGCAGTTCATACAACAGCAGGTGAGAGCGGCTCCTGTCCAAAATATAGGTGGAAACACTGAAAACTCTTGGACAGTCACCGCTAAACAGTTCAAGGAGTTGGGACCACCGGAGTTTAAGGGAGAGCCAAAACCACTTATAGCGGAAACATGGATAAAGCAGATCACCAAGATATTTGATGTCTTGGGATGCTCTAAGGAGCAAAAAGTTTCCTTTACCGCCTTTATGTTGCGAGGAGAGGCAGATTACTGGTGGGAATCAATTAAGCGTACTCAACCTGCCGCACTGAAGATGTCTTGGGAGAAGTTCCAAGAGCTGTTCAATGACAAATACTTTCCCGAAAGTGTTCGTCACATGAAGGAGGTGGAGTTCATCAAATTAGAGCAGAATAATATGACCGTGTCGCAGTATGAGGCTAAATTTGCTGAGTTGTCCCGGTTTGTGTCCCACTTGGTGGATAATGAAGAGCGAATGACGCGAATATTTTTGCGAGGTTTGAAACCTGAGATACGTCAACATCTTATTTCTCATAAACTGTGTTTGTATTCAGATGTTGTGAATAGGCTCAGTTAGTGGAGCGCGATAATGAGTTAACGCAACCAAAAGAGACCAGTCGGCAAAATGATAATACCAGTGAGAGCAGTCATCGAAGCGGTGACAACAAGCATGGAGGGAATCAACAGGCCAGAAATGGTAACCACTTCGGTGGTAATCAGGGCCAAAATAATAAGAATGGTCATTTCAAGAAGAGGAGATTCAACAATAATGGAAAGACGTCAGCACCAGCACCCGTTGTTAAGGAAGGAGAACGACCACCTATCATATGTTTCAAATACGGAGGGGAGGGGTACATCAGTCCAAACTGTGTGATGTCGTCTAAAGCATGTTATAATTATGGAAGAGAAGGTCATTTAGCTCGATTTTATCGTTTACCAAAAATAAGTTCAGCCAATATGGAGACACCAAAGGTCGTCCCAGAAAAGTCAAAACCGGTAATGCAAGGGAGAGCGTTTGTTGTGACCTCCCAGAAAGTAAGGAACCCGAATGAGGTCATCACGGGTAAGCTTATCATAAACTCTAACGAAGTCTATACTTTATTTGATACCGGTTCTACCCATTCTTTTATTTCTCCTACTTGCACTCATCGATTAAATTTGGCTCCGGAGAAATTAGACTTTGACTTATCTGTTGAAACTCCATTGGGAGAAACCTTCATTACATCCATGGTTTATAAGTCTTGTTTGGTTCAAGTTGGTACCCACACATTACCTGTCGATCTTATTTCATTAAAAATACTTACATTTGACGTGATTCTAGGGATTGATTGGTTAACTACTCATCATGCAAAAATTGATTGTTTTCGTAAGGTTGTTAGCTTTCATATTCCTAATCGACCTATTATGCGAATTCAAGCAACCAAACCATTAAAATCAATCGCTGACATCTCAAGCCATAAAGCTATTCGTTTATTGAAAAATGGATGTCAAGCTTTCTTAGCTCATGTCACGGATCTAAATAAAAATACGTCAGTTTTGAATGATATTTCTATTGTTAATAAATTCCCTGACGTATTCTCTGAAGAACTTCCTAGCCTACCCCCAGAGCGTGAAATTGAATTTTGTATCGACCTTGAACCTGGTACAAAACCCATTTCCAAAGCCCCATATCGAATGGCTCCTATTGAACTTCAGGAGTTAAAGATCCAACTGTAGGAATTGTTAGACATTGGCTTTATTCGTCCTAGTACTTCTCCTTGGGGTGCTCCTGTGCTATTCGTGAAGAAGAAAGATGGAAGTATACGACTTTGTATTGATTATCGGGAGTTAAATCATGTCACCATCAAAAACAGGTACCCATTGCCACGTATTAATGACCTGTTTGACCAGTTGCAAGGAGCACAATTCTTTTCAAAGATCGATCTTCGTTCTGGATATCATTAGCTGAAGGTTAGAACTTAGGATATTCCAAAGACGGCTTTCAAAACTCGGTACGGTCATTATGAATTTCTAGTCATGTCCTTTGGATTGACTAATGCTCCTGCTGCCTTCATGGATATGATGAACCGGGTATTCAAGAAATATTTGGATCACTTTGTGGTCGTCTTTATTGATGACATCCTTATTTATTCTAAAAGCCGTGAAGATCATGAGCAACACTTGAGGCTGGTACTCCAAAAGCTTCGTGAATACAAGCTTTATGCCAAGTTAAAGAAATGCGAGTTCTGGCTGAAGGAGGTAGAATTCCTTGGGCACGTAGTATCAAGTCGTGGAATATCGATTGACCCGACAAAGATTGAAGCTATTCAAAGCTGGGAGCAACCTAAATCAGTGATCGAAGTACGTAGCTTTCTTGGTTTAGCTGGTTATTATCGGAGATTCATGGAAGAATTTTCTCGAATCGCTACTCCATTAACTCAGCTGACTCGGAAAGATACAAAGTTCGGTTGGAGCGAAGAATGTGAGAAGAGTTTTCAAGAACTCAAGAGGAGACTCATTTCAGCACCTGTTCTAATAATACCATCTGGCTCGGAGGGATTTGTCATCTACAGTGATGCTTCGAGCAAAGGGTTGGGATGCGTTCTCATGCAACATAGAAAAGCCATAGCCTATGCATCAAGACAACTCAAGGAACATGAGAGGAATTATCCTACTCATGATCTAGAGTTGGTAGCTGTTGTCTTTGCACTTAAAATTTGGAGGCATTACTTGTATGGGGAGAAGGTGGAGATCTTTACGGATCATAAAAGCCTCAAATATTTTTTCACTCAAAAGGAACTCAACATGCGACAACGACGTTGGCTTGAACTGTTGAAAGATTATGATCATACCATTCAATACCATCCTGGAAAAGCGAACGTGGTAGCTGACACATTGAGTAGAAGATCATATGTAAGTACGAGTGCGATATTGTCAACACAAAGGCCCATTTTGTGTGAATTGCAAAGGATGGAGATAGAGTTAAAGACTTCAGGGACCCATGTGATGATGGCGAATGTACGAGTAGAACCGACTTTAATCGATAAAGTTAAAGCTGTTCAAGCTACAGACCTGGAGCTGATGCGTATGAGGGAGAAAGTGCAAGAAGTTGCTATGCCGGAAGCAAGAATCGATGAAGAATGAATACTTCGAGTCAACTCCAGACTTTGTGTTCCTAACGACCTTGATTTAAAGTATGAAATCATGATGAGGCGCACAACACACTATTTGCAATCCATCCTGGGAGTACCAAAATATATCATGATCTTCGTCATACATTTTGGTGGAGCAATATGAAGCGAGAGATAGCACTGTTTATCTCAAGGTGTCTAACTTGTCAACGAGTCAAGGCAGAGCATCAAGTACCAAAAGGTCCATTGCAATTACTTGAAATTTTAAAATGGAAGTGGGAGCACATTACCATGGATTTTGTTACCGGTCTTCCTAAGGTTTCTCAAGGTATAGATGCGATTTGGATCATTGTTAATAGATTGACCAAGTCTGCTCATTTCTTACCGATACGAGAAACTTATACACTTGAACGTCTTGCTCGTATGTACCTAAACGAGATTGTAAGACTGCATGGTATGCCAGTATCCATAGTTTCTGATTGAGACCCAAGATTTACTTCACGATTTTGGGTTAGTTTACAAAAAGCTATGGGCACGGATTTACGATATAGTTCGGCATATCATCCTTAGACGAACGGACAATCAGAGAGGACTATTCAAACTCTAGAAGATTTATTAAGACTCTGTGTCCTTGACTTCAAGGGAAGTTGGGATAAGTTCTTACCATTGGTGGAGTTTTCCTACAACAACAGTTATCAAGCAAGTATTGGCATGGCTCCATTCGAAGCGTTGTATGGAAGAAAGTGTTGTTCTCCAGTATGTTGGGATGAGGTGGATGAAGCAACATTGTTGGGACCGAAGTTGGTACGTATGACTATAGAAAAGATTCAAGCGATCCGACAACGTATAAAAACCTCACAAGATCGACAAAAGAGTTATGTTGATCTTCATCGAAAGGACGTGGAATTTGATATAGGAGATCATGTGTTCTTACGTGTTGCTCCATGGAAAGGAGTTACGAGATTTGGAAAGAGAGGAAAGCTCAATCCTCGATTCATCGGTCCATTTTTAATCCTCGATCGAGTAGGAACTGTGGCTTATAGACTAGCTTTATCGCCAAGTATGTCTCATGTTCATAACGTTTTTCACATATCCATGTTACGTAAATATGTGGAAGACCCAAACCACATTATTGAGTTAGAACCGGAAAAAATAACAGAGGATTTGATGTATGAAGAAGTTCCTGTTCAAATCTTGGATAAGAAGGAACACATTCTACGCTCCAAGGTTATACCTCAAGTCAAAGTTTTGTGGAGAAATCACGATGTTGAGAAAATGACTTGGGAGTTAGAATCTGAAATAAAGTCAAGGTATCCTTACCTCTTCGACATACCAGGTACGTACCCTAATTTTGATGGCGAAATTTTATAAAAAGGGGAGGTTGTAAGACCCCAACTTTTATAAATAAAGATGAATTTTCTATAAATATCATTTTTGAATATTATGGAGTTAATTTGATATAATGTTATAGTTGTGGGTAATATTTATAAATTTTGTAAAGTACGCAAGTTGTTATATAATATTCGATTGGTCGGGGAATATTCGTTTTAACAGGGAATATTCGTACAACGGCACAATCATTGGTGGACCCTACAACGGAATTATTGTCGGATTGAGAAAACAACAAAAATATTTTATTAAAAATAACGGCGGAAGTTTTACCATTGATACTGTTGAACTATTCGGTAGTAAAAGTACAGTAATACGTGTGGTTGCATAGTAGCACACGGTATTGATTATTAATGCTTATGTGAAAAGTCACTCAGTTTGATTCAATTATTGTCAGTTAATAATATGAATTATTTAGCGATAATGAAGTTTTGTTTTATTCGTATTATTAACGTAATAAAACAGAAACATCTTTTTATATAAAACAGAATACTTTATTAAAGTTATTCTATAAATAGAATATAGTATATTTTATTTAAAAGATTTTTCTTTAAATATGGACCGTCAGATTAAAGTAATCAATCTGGACCGTTCATGGATTAGTTACTATGCATTCTATTTTTCTATAAATAGCAACTCATTCCTTCATTATTTCTTACAAATTCACTGAACTCTGGAGAGAGAAACTATAGAGAGAAACTATAGAGAGAGAAAAAAAAAGTATTCTGCTACTTAACTACTTCCTTATTTCAGTTCTTCTTTAAAATGATAAGGGGTGTTATTCTTTCTTATTCATAAAAAGAACTTTTGTTATTCCATTTCTTATTATTCTGTTGGAATAACCTGTATACGCGGTCTACCCTATACTTGGTGACATTCTTCTACTATTCTGTTGGAACATCCTGTTTGTGTGTTTTACACCGGACCTGGTTCCGTTTTTATTATTATTCTGTTGGAACATCCTGTCTGTGTGTTTTACACCGGACTTGGTTCTGTCTTGTTATTATTCTGTTAGAACATCCTGTCTGTGTGTTTTACACCGGACCTGGTTCCATTTTTATTATTATTCTGTTGGAACATCTTGTCTGTGTGTTTTACACCGGACCTGGTTCCGTCTTGTTATTATTCTGTTGGAACATTCTGTCTATGTGTTTTACACCAGACCTGGTTCCATTATTTATTATTCTGTCAGAATATCCTGTCTGTGCGTTTACGCCGGACCTAGTTCCATTATTTATTAATCTGTCGGAATATCCTGTCTGTGCATTTACGCCGGACCTGGTTCCATTATTTATTATTCTGTTAGAATAACCTGTTTGTGCGGTCTATCGCATACCGGGTGATTTCTTTTGTTATTCCATTCTTTATTATACTCAGTTGGTTAAGTTTTAACTTCTATACTCCATAAAATTAGTAGAATATCCTTGATAATTGCCTTTCATCCAGTATCTTTTCATGAAAATATTATTCTAAGCATTCTTAAATTTTACTCCACAAAGCAGAATCATGTTGACAATTTGGACGTTGTTAATTCTTGGATAAATTAATTCTTGAACTTGTTTTATTGAATTCTTATATCATTGTCATCATCCTCATGTTTATAAAATGTTGAAAGTCATCTGTGGCCTGTAGTGCATAGATGGACTTGGTATGATTATGACCAAGGATTATTCGGTATAATCATGACCGTAATGTTACAAATGATGTGGTAAAAGTCTTCATTGGCCCGTAGTGCATTGATGGACAGTTGTTGGCATGATCATGACCATTAATGAATACACAAACATTCTTAGCCCATAGTGCATGAATAATTGTGGTCGTGATACTAAAGAATATCCTTGGCCGTAGTGCAAGGGTGATTCGATGATGTGGATTATTTTGTTAAGCTGAGTCCCAGCGATAACAGTGTTGAAAAACTATTTAAATCATAGAAGATAGTAGATTTTATTCTCTACTTGACTCTTTTAATGGATTGCTTGTTTCGTTGTAGTTAAACTTGATGTTCGTTATATTTTATCAGTTTAACACTGTTAAAGGCTAATGATAATTTATTCTGCATTATCTTAGTCATAATATTTCTTACTAGGCTAGTTGAGCTCACCCTTTCTTTCACTGTTCTCTTCAGAAAATGAGAATATAGCTGGGACGAGTCGGGAAACGGAGTGATGGACCAGATGGTAGTATTAGTAGTCCTCACTATTCTATTAAATAGTGTGACAATAATTGTAATGAGAACTCCTTTTGAGTTTGTATAGTTTCTAGTAGACAATAATTATATTCAAACTCACAGTTATATTTTATCGTATTGTACACGACAGTTGTATTAGTAAGTTGTATTTGTTTTCTGTACCATGTATCTGACGACCCAAGATGGGTGATGTATAACTAATTTTGGGGGCGTCACAACGCTGAGCAACACTCAAGATATCAAAATACTCACAAAAATATGCTTGATAATATAGAGAGAAAGAAAATTTGTTTCTGGTGTAATTTTCAATTCTAACTTAAGTACCTATTTATAGGAAAATGCTAGAACGCCAAAGGAGACTAAAATAATAAATTAATATTATTTATTCTTTATTTTCTACACACTAACCATCAGCAATCAAAGCATGCCATGGCTGAAAAAAAAATCCCAGCAGCCCACATGTGTTCAACAACCAAAGTGGGTCCCATCCATAAATTAATAAAAATTATTTTATTTTCTGAAACTTCAATAATTCATAGAAAATAGCTCTTTTATCAGAAAATTCGAATCTCGCAAATTTTTATAGGAAATTCAATTCTCTACAACTTTGCAGAAGAAAATTTTTCCAAATTCCAAACAGAAATTGACCGAAATCCATAAACGGGCGATTTTACAGGCTATAATCAAATTTCAGTCAAGAAATGGGGTCCACCGACACAAAACATGTGTTAATCATTTAATACAACAAAAATACTCTTCCTCCTCATATACTCATATATCCCACATTCATTATAAAACTATCACCATTATTATATTATTAAATATAATAATAAATTATTTTATCAGAAAAGATAAAATATCATTTTTCAACAATTGTCACTTTAAAAATTTTCTCCATCTATATCCACATAAAATTAATATTTTTCTCATCATATAAATCAATAATTAATTATTCACAAATAATATTACAGAATCACAGTACTGACAACCAGGCCGTTCTCAGGAAAGAGGGGGCTTTCCAATAAGGATTTTTCCTTATTAGCGCGTAATTAGATGACCAAACCTCTCCTTAGACAGAACTTTTTAGACATTGCCAATAATGCTATCTAATAATATTATTCAAATAATATGAATTATTGATCTGATAATGGAGATGATGTGCAGTAACAATTATTGAAACAACAATAATATAAAATATTAACGCAATAATTATTGAATCAATAAAATAAAATATTGAACAGTAATTACTGTGATAATTATTCAGTAGTGCCTTCTTACGTAAGAATCAATAATTTCAAAAATATTGTGCAATACCGTGTGCTACTGTGCAATAACGCGTATTACTGTATTTTAACCACCAGGTATTCCAACAGTGTTAACGGTAACAACTACGCCGTTAATTATAAAAACTCAATTTTTGTCGTTATCTTCATCCGACCTTTTTCCGTTATGGGGCCCACAAATAGCTGCACCGTCGTACGAATATTCTCCGACAGAAAGAATATTCCACGACCAACGAATATTCTCCGACAACAATGATTATTTTATAACCACTTGTTTATTTTGAAAAAATTTCACATTTCACCCATAACTTTAACTTTTTATCAATTTAACCATTTACTGAATTGTAATTATAAGAAAAATTGAATACTTTTATTTCATAAAATTCGGGGTCTTACAATCTCCCCTCCTTATGAAATTTCGTCCCCAAAATTTACGTACCTGGTATTTCGAAGAGTTGAGAATACCTTGCTTTCACTTCAGATTCTATCTCTCAGATCAGCATGATTTCTCCATGGCTCATCTCCCATGATAACTTCATTTGGGTTCCTCATTTGTTGGGAAGTCATGACAACCGCCATCATTCGAACTACCCGGCTTTGACTTGTCTGGGGCAGCATTTGGCGTCATCACTATCGTAGGAATATACTTTTCTATAGGACATATTCCTCCCTCAAAATTTACGTACCTGGTATTTCGAAGAGTTGAGAATACCTTGCTTTCATTTCAGATTCTATCTCTCAGATCAGCATGATTTCTCCATGGCTCATCTCCCATGATAACTTCATTTGGGTTCCTCATTTGTTGGGAAGTCATGACAACCGCCATCCCTCGAACTACCCGGCTTTGACTTGTTTGGGGCAGCATTTGGCGTCATCACTATCGTAGGAATATACTTTTCTGTAGGACATATTCCTCCCTCAACTGGCTCGTCGTACTCCTAATTCATGATCCGAATCATCAATCTTCGATCCATATCGAATTTAGGTTGACCGCTCTGTACAGGGTAATTCAAAACTCGATGTTGGGTTCTTCCAATTACTTTCCAAAAAGAGAAATTCATATCATCTATTTTAGCCTTCTTAGATCGGACATCTCTTTCCACAATATCCACGTGTCGTGTGGCTTTTGCCCATGCATCACTTATTCTCACTCGTTCAGTTTTTTCTTCTTTCAGCTCAAATTCCATCTTTATCATCTTATACTCTGCCAAAGAATGCATCTGTTCAAGCATCACATATCGTGTAACACAAGCTTGAATTGTTGCATCCTTTTGCTCCACGACCGCCTGTCGTTCTTCAGCCTGCTCTTCTAACTCATGAATACGATTTTGCAATTCTACATTTTGATCATATAATACCTCTAACAAACTCTCCTCAGGTACCTCTTCTTCCTCACTCTCAGCTGTTACCTCTGCGACCATTTCGGGTGCAACTATCAATTCTTCACTCACCACATGGATTTCTCTAATTCCTTCTTCATCTGACATCACATTATCATGGTTAGTGATTAGAGGTATCCCCACAGTCTCATTCACTCCATTGTTAGCATTCTCAGCTGCCATTCTCAAATGATGTCATAAAATAAGGGTTAATTAAGCAAATTAACGTATCACATAATATCCATATATTATGACCAACCAACAATTAAGCTTAGCTAGGACACACTAACAAAGGATTTACTCATCTCTCCCTTCCTAGTTATATTCCCCGATCTCCGCCAGAGACCATATCCCTAAGCTCTGATACCAACTGTGACAACCCCAAAATAGGTCCATTCCATCCCACCTATTCTGAGTCGCCAAATACATGGTACAGAAAATAACTACAACTTTATTACAATAATTATTGTGCAAAATACAACAACACATATGCTGTGAGTTTGGATACAAATATATACCAAATGTGACTCATGTCCCAACCATGGACAGCACCTCTCAATGACACCTTACATAAAGTTATAGTCAAAAACTGTTTTAGAAATTAGAATCTTTGGGAAGTGCTCAAGGAAACCTTCGTACATGGGAGGCCATGCTTCTAGGTTATGATAGATATCATATGGCCACAGAATTATCCTTGGTTGACCCAATAGACCCCAAAGAAAAACGAGAAGATTACTATCATATTCTTCCCAATGGGGAGTCTTCTCTTGACATATCATTATCTCCACTGTGTCTAATTGAGAATTATACTTCAAACAAACACCAAGATTATATAGGTAGTGCTCGTAAATATACTCAGCAAGTGGATGAGCACATCCTTGTCTTATGATGACACGAGGTTGTATATCATTAGACATCTTGTATGATAGTGGCAAAACACCCTTCCAACGTTGGGTTCACCTCACCCTATTTGATTCACCAAATATAACTACTAAATGATGTATACAACACTTTTCTATACTGCTTAGGGGTAACCTCCACAGCTAGAAACCACCGTTCTATTTTTTCGTTTCCCTCGCTCGACCCAGCTACACTCTTATTACCTGAAAGGAATTGTGAAACAAAAGGGTGAGCACAACTAGCCCAGTAAAGAATATCATGACTAAAGATAAATAATTTATCAATAGCCTTTAATAGTAATAAATCAGAGATTTAGAACATATGGTAGATGATAAAAAATTTCAACCATAGTTGCAGCGGAACGAGCAATCCATTAGAAGAGTCAAATAGACCATAAAGTCTATTATCTTCTCCATGTTAAAAATTCACCAACAATATTTTATCCCTGTAACATCACTCAACAGTTCCTTTCCATAATCATATGAATAACTCATAATCATAATTGTGATTCTAAATTTTTCTTCGCACCCAGGACGAAGAATATTTTTATCACCTATCTTTACCTGAAACATCAAAGATCATGGTTATACCAAATCACAGTTCCTGTTCATAATCATGCTAATAAATCCATCTTTGCACTACGACCAAAGATATTCATCAACAAACCATCTTTGCACTACAGGCCAAAGATATTCAACAACAGTTCATCTTCGCACTACAGGCCAAAGATATTCATCAACAGTTCATCTTTGCACTACAGGCCAAAGATATTCATCAATAATTCATCTTTGCACTACAAGCCAAAGATATTAATATCTCAAAGAAATATATAATCATTTCAGAATTTATATAAACAATAATTATAACCAAGTTGATCATTTCACTTTTGCACGTAAGCTAAAGATATTCAATTATAAATTAAATGGTCATGATCATACTAGTCAATAATTCAACTTTGCACTACTGGCCAAAGAGAACCCATAGTCATGATCATACCAAAAATCTACCCATCTTTACACTTAAGTCAAAGAAAAATTTCTTCACCAAGATTATAAAAATGTCATATATAATAGTAAAATTAATATAATCAAAACATCTAGATTTAATCTTTAGAGTAATATTCATAAATCAACTATAATTTGGTTAGAAAAAGAAACTAATTTTGTCGTAAATAGTAACTCGTGAATAGTAACTCATAAATAGTAACTCGTAAATAGTAATTCATGAATAGTAAACCCGACACAAAAAGGTTGAAATTTCACAATAAAATACATACCAATATTTCGGTATAATGATATTGAAAGAATAATATTTCTTAAGCTTATAAACAATTTATTTTAATTGTTTACACTTTACTAAATAATCCATTTAATCATCCTAAAATGTCAAACTCATAAGATTTTATTACCAATAACCAAAACCCTCATCAAAAATCTGCATATACCTCATATAGGATTCTCAAGCCATAAAATCCCATTTTCCAATTTTCTTACTTCACATAACATATTTAATTCATTTACTCATAACTAGTTTATTTTCATGAAAAATACCAAATCAGTTCTAAAAATATTTCTTTTCTTAGATTTAGCAGAATATAGTCCCATATTGAACATAAATTTTTCTCAAAATTTTTAAAACTCATTTACTATTTTTCATATGGCCAAAACCGCCGAATATTTAGACATTTATCATAAATTGTACTTTTATCCAAAAATTTCGAAATTCACAGAGTACACTAATATTATATAGATATACTTCCGATAAAAATTTCATCAATTTTGGAGTTAACCACAAGGAGTTATAAGCGGTTACTTTTAAAATAGTTTTTTCCCGTAAAATTCATAACTCTTAATCTATACATCCAAAAATCACCATTTTTAGACACAATCAATAAAACTCATCAAAATATCATTTTAAATTTTTTCAGAATTTTCTGAAGGTCAGAAGAATTACGAACTGAAAAACATAATAACCCTTAAAATTCCTCACCTCAAAAGAGCAATATTTCTGACTTGAATATTGGATATAACGCTGAGCAACACTCAAGATATCAAAATACTCACAAAAATATGCTTGATAATATAGAGAGAAAGAAAACTTGTTTCTGGTGTGATTTTTAATTCTAACTTAAGCACCTATTTATAGGAAAATGCTAGAACGCCAAAGAAGACTAAAATAATAAATTAATATTATTTATTCTCTATTTTCTGCACACCAACCATCAGCAATCAAAGCATGCCAAGGCTGAAAAAAAAATTTCAGCAGCCCACATGTGTTCAACAACCAAAGTGGGTCCCACCCATAAATTAATAAAAGTCATTTTATTTTTCGAAACTTCAATAATTCATAGAAAATAGCTCTTTAATCAAAAAATTCGAATCTCGCAATTTTTTATAGGAAATTCAATTCTCTACAACTTTACAGAAGAAATTTTTTCCAAATTCCAAACAGAAATTGACCGAAATCCATAAACGGACGATTTTACAGGCTATAATCAAATTTCAGTTAAGAAATGGGATCCACCGACACACAAAATATGTGTTAATCATTTAATACAACAAAAATATTCTTTCTCTTCATATACTCATATATCCCACATTCATTGTAAAACTATCACCATTATTATATTATTAAATATAATATTAAATTATTTTATCAGAAAAGATAAAATATTATTTTTCAATAATTGCCACTTTAAAAAAATTTTCCATCTATATCCACATAAAATTAATATTTTTCTCATCATATAAATCAATAATTAATTATTCACAAATAATATTACAGAATCACAGTATTGGCAACCAGGCCGTTCCCAAGAAAGAGGGGGCTTTCCAATAAGGATTTCTCCTTATTGGCGCGCAATTAGATGACCAAACCTCTCCTTAGACAGAACTTTCTAGACATTGTCAATAATGCTATCTAATAATATTATTCAAATAATATGAATTATTGATCTGATAATGGAGATGATGTGCAATAACAATTATTGAAACAACAATAATATAAAATATCAACGCAGCAATTATTGAATCAATAAAATAAAATATTGAACAGTAATTACTGTGACAATTATTCCGTAGTGCCTTCTTACGTAAGAATCAATAATTTCAAAAATACTGTGCAATACCGTGTGCTACTGTGCAATAACGCGTATTACTGTATTTTAGTCACCGGGTATTCCAACAGTGTTAACGGTAACAACTACACCGTTAATTATAAAAACTCAATTTTTGTCGTTATCTTCATCCGACCGTTTTCCGTTATGGGGCCCACAAATAGCTGCGCCGTCGTACGAATATTCTCCAACAGAAAGAATATTCCACGACCAACGAATATTCCCCGACAACAATGATTATTTTATAACCACTTGTTTATTTTGAAAAAAAATTCACATTTCACCCATAACTTTAACTTTTTATCAATTTAACCATTTACTGAATTGTAATTATAAGAAAAATTGAATACTTTTATTTCATAAAATTCGGGGTCTTACAATAAGGATCCTCTGACCCTACTTAGGTCACTAAGACCGGGATCCACCGACCCTAATTAGGTTACATAAACCAGGATTGTCTGGCCCTTCTTCTTGATTGGAGAAGTTTTGTAGAGGTGCTGCTGAGATGGCTTGAATGCTCTTCATCTTATTGGACTCAGAAACTTTGTTGATCATCCTCTTGATGTTTGTTAAACTTCATTGTTGGTGAAGTTTGAACTCTTTAGATTGTCAACAGCTCTTTATGATCAATGTTGATGTGCTGATAAGCTATTCTTTTTAAGCTCTTTATCATTAGTGCTTAGAAACTTTGAACGGTCTCAGAATCGTAGCTTGTGTTCTCCATCTTTGACTGGTTAATTTTGAGTGTTCATGATGAATTGTATGGTGGGAATTTGATATTGCCCTTCTGATTTATCACTATTACGTCATCTTCATCAACTACATGGCTTCTTTATATTTGAATATTCAGTCCTGCCATGTCCTCCACTTTGCTGCCTCTACAGCTCTGGCACTTCTTCTCTAGAGCTTCCCAGCTCTCTTTGTCTTTGGCATTGCGGCTCTGACCTTGATATATTCTCATCAGCCCTCTTGTGATCTGATGAGGTGTTACCAAGATTATCTCGTTAATTTTCCTTTCTCTTTGGACTTGGCAGTGATGAACATTTCTCTGTTCGTAGAGTTTTCTTTTCTCTACGATCTTTGTTGTTCAGCTCGATGTTCATCTTCTGATGATGATTCTTCTTATATGTGGAAGTATAATGCGTGTCATCATTTTCTTTGTTTGAATGAAGATGTCTTTTATACTTAAATGAAACCTTCCCAATGAGAAGTATCCGGTGGAGCATTTAATGCATAGATACTTTGATATCTCTGATGTTGACATTCTGAGGCTTTGCGTCAGTGAACTTTTAGACTTAGGACTTGTCACATCAGTCAATATCTTTTTTGGATTTTCAAACAGCTTGCTTTCGGCTAACTAGCCGTTAGATATGTCTTTGTGTTTTCTTCCAAGAATATTCTGATGCTTCGAGATTATCATCTTGCAACGTTCCATTTGTCAGCCTCATTATCAGACCAAACATGAGTTTTGCGATCCGTTGTTGTTGCAAGAGTTATAGAATTGAGCCTTACGATCGGTTAGACTTCATCTATTTTTTTATTCTTTTCACTGTTGATAGTATAGTGGGGGTGTCATAATCTGATGAGTATGAAATATATTATGTTTTTCTCCCTTAATACTTAATCTTTTGCATTTATTTTGTGCCTAAATATATTCATTACTTTTATATTTTTATTTTAGGTATAATTGAAAGGATTCCTTGATTTTGGAAATAAATCGGAGGAGGTTTACGGGATTCCTAGTAGATCAATGATTCAACAATTAGTATCATAAATGAATTTGGATTAAGCTTATTTTCACGTGACAAGGAGTTTAAGCACATGGCAATTGTGGGATTTAATTCCAATTTCAAATCTGATTTTTGGATTCTAGAAAATTCGTTTTTACTATTCTATTGTAATTAGGATTTCCTTTATATTAAAATTTATTTCCAAATTAAATTTTATTTCTTTATGGAAATTAGTGTGATTTGTAATTCCTTTTAGGATTTGGATTTCTATTTCTCATAAGATTTAGGGACTTGTCTAGCACTATAAATAGAGGATGATAGTCAAGGTTTTATTCATTTAATTATAAACTATCATCTATTGGAGTGCAGACTCAAGATCATGTTAGGCTAGATCTTTTCATTTAGTTCTAATGGGAGGTGGAACCTTGTTACAAGTAATTGATTAATTGAGTATTATTATTTATTCCTTATTGTATGAAATTTCTTATGATAATATGTTTTTATTGATTGCATGCTAATTGATTTAATTGATTTGATATGGCCAATTAATTGAATTAATTTGATCATTATCATATGCTAGATTAAGATTGATATTGCGTGTAATTGATATTTGTCTTCATTATAAGTAACAACTTGGCAATACTAATTGTGGACAAGCTTTTGTGTATTGCTAAGATTATCAGAAAATAAGCTAAACAAATCAAGCTTATGTGTTTATTGCTTGGATTAGTCTAATTCTCTATTTCTTAATGCTTCTATCATATTAAATCTAGAGAGATTATTCTTGGTTGTATGCTAGTTAAAATCTGGTGGAGAGCTTGTTTCATACAGTGATAATCTAAGGAGAATTCTGGATAGCAGAGCTTATTATTATCTAGGGCTAATAGTTTCATTGAAGGAAAAATAATAATAACTTGATTAATTGATTGTTGTACTTGGTGAAACTGAACTGCAGAACTGAAGTTTTTACATATTTGGTTAATTTCATCATTAACTCTTGTTCTCTTAGTTTAAAAATAATTTTCAAAAACCACCATCTTTATTTTCTGTTAAAATAGTAGAATCATTCTAAAATAACTTTACTCTCTGTGGGATCGATCCTTACTTGCTACTGTGTTAATTATTATAAATTTTGAAGTGAAAGTGAGGTTAATTTACGAATGTAAACAACAGCTCCCAAATTTTGGCGCCGTTGCCGATGAGTAATTTGGCGTTTTTTATCCATTCTATTATTTGCTTTATTTTTGTTTATGACTCGATCTTCTCAGGCTAATATATTAGATTTTGATCCAGAGATTGAGAAAACTATAAGGAGGCTAAGCAAGAAAAAACTTAAAGATCAACAGTCTTCTGCAAATATAGACGAGGCTTCTACATCATCACCAGGCCTCAACTTAGCTTTGGAATTATTATCTAACACATCATCCACCGAATTCGATAAGGAAGAAGAGACGGCGGTTCCAAACAACAACAGAACTCTCAGGCAAATGGCAATTCCTAATTTAAATCAACAACCTTTGTGCATTGAATATCCTAATTTAGATGCTGCATTTAAACTTAAATCCGGACTAATCCATTTACTACCTACTTTTCGTGGCCTTACAAGTGAGGACCCCTACACACATTTAAAGGAATTCCATGTAGTGTGTTCCACCATAAGACCACATGGGATCACGGAAGAGCAAATTAAGCTTAGAGTCTTTCCCTTCTCACTAGAAGATCTGATAAAGGATTGGCTATACTACTTACCCTCAGGTTCGATACAATCTTGGGATGATATGAAATAATTGTTCTTAGAGAAATACGTCCCAGCCTCGAGAGTAGCTAACATAAGGAAGGAGATCTGTGGGATTAGACAATTCAGTGGGGAGACATTATATGAGTATCGGAAAAGATTCAAAAAGCTTTGTTCCAGCTGTCCACCGCATCAAATAGATGAACAACACCTGATCTAATATTTCTACGAAAGGTTGGTACCGATGGATAGAAGCATGATCGATGTAGCTAGCGGAGGAGCACTAGTTGACAAGACCCCAGAGGCTGCAAGTAATTTAATTGTAAATATGGTAGCGAACTCGCAACAATATGGCACTAGAACAAATCATGCACCAGTAAGGGTAAGCGAGATAAGCACTTGTGATTATGGTCAACAAATTTCTGAATTAAATGCTATGACTAGATAATTAGCTACAGGTCAACTGCCAGTTGCAAAGGTTTATGGAATCTGTCTATAACCCAATCACACTACAGATGAATGCCCAACATTATAAGATGATGAGACTGTTCAACAAGCCAATGCCATGGGAAACTACCAAGCACGACAAAAGATTTATGATCCCTATTCAAACACATACAACCCAGGCTAGAGAGATCATCCAAACGTCAGTTATGGAAGAAATAAGCTACCAACACAAGGAATGTTCCTGCCCAAACAACAATGGTTTCCACTGGCCCAACCTTAGTATCAACCAAGACAAGCAACTCCTGCAAATAGTGGGCAGTCCATGGAAGAGATGTTTAAGGCATTCATGGGGCAATCACAACAATTCTTGGCTCAAACACAACAATTCATGAATCAGAAACAACAATTACAGCAGGAGACAAAAGCTTCGATTCAAGATTTAAGGAACCAACTGGGAAAACTGGCTAAAACTGTGGGGATATTGGAATCCAGAGGCTCAGGAAAATTACCATCTCAAACAGTAGTTAACCCAAAAGAAAATGCAAGTGCCATAACTTTGCGGAATGAAACACAGTTGGATACACCACCGACCCCCGTAGAGTTTGAGGAGGAAGCAGCTAAGGAGGAAACAAAAAAATCTAAGGTACAACCTAAACCTTCTAATCAGCTTAAAAACATTCATCTTCCCTTTCCTCCCAGAAATTCTAAAACCTCAAAGAAAGATGAAAAAGAAAAAGATATTTTAGAAACTTTTAGAAAAGTAGAAGTGAACATCCCTCTCCTTGATGCAATTAAACAAGTGTCACGGTATGCTAAATTTTTAAAAGAATTATGCACTAATAAAAGAAAATTACAAAATGATGAGAGAGTCACAGTTAGGGAAAATGTATCTGTTGTTCTTCAAAGAAAAATGCCTCCTAAATGTAAAGATCCAGGAATGTTCACAACCCCTTGCAAAATAGAAAACACCAGATTTGAAAAAGCCATGCTAGATTTAGGAACTTTAATTAATGTTATGCCTTTATCTATTATGCTTCCTTAAATTTAGGCCCTTTGAAAAATACTGGTGTGTTTATCCAATTGGCAGATCGTACTAACACTTAACCCCCGAGGGGTAATTGAAGATGTCTTAGTGCAGGTGAACGAACTAATCTTTCCTGCATATTTTTACATTGTGGATATAGAAGATGATACATCACCAAACCCTTCCCACATCTTCTTAGGAAGACCATTCCTGAAAATAGCAAGAACCATGATCGATGTGTATAATGGGACCTTGACTATGGAGTTTGATGGCGAGAAGATTTAGGTTAACATCTATAATGCCATGGGGTACCCTAGTGATATAGGACAGGTTTTTGCTATCGATGTGAGAGAGTCCTTGGTGCATAGAGCTTTTGAACAACTACATAGGGACAGTTTGGAGATTGTAATCACCAACAATTTGGACATGGACAGGGAAAAGGAGATTGAGAAAATCTAAGAATTGAAGGAGAATGTAGCTGCATTACATTCATTGCCAAAATTCTCAAATAAGTCAGCAGTACATTCTATTCAATTTCCTGTTTCTCATCAAAAGTTATTACCTTCTGTTGTACAAGCCCCAACTCTAGAATTGAAACAATTACCTGCTCATTTGAAATATGCATATTTGGGGACTAATAACACTTTGCTTGTAATTAGTGCTAGTAATCTAACCAAGGTGCAGGTAGAAAAATTGTTGAGAGTCTTAAGGAACCATGTTACAGTTTTTGGTTGAAAAATAGCAGATATCAAGGATATTACTCCTGCCATATGCATGCATCGGATATTGTTAGAGGATGGAGCTAAGCCTACAAGAGATGCGCAAAGGAGATTGAATCCACCAATGATGGAGGTGGTGAAAAAAAAAGTGCTCAAATTGTTTGATGCCGGTATCATTTATCCCATCTCCGATAGTCAATGGGTAAGTCTAGTGCATGTAGTCCCAAAGAAATCCAAAATCAACATTTTTAAGAACGATGATAATGAGTTGGTGCCCACACGAATTCAAACGGGGTGGAGAGTGTGTATAGATTATAGAAAATTAAATGATGTAACAAGAAAAGATCATTTTTCTCTTCCTTTTATTGATCAAATGTTAGAGAAATTAGTTGGACACACTTATTATTGCTTTCTAGATGGTTTTTTTAGGATATAACCAGATTGTGATTGCACCCGAGGACAAAGAGAAGACCACATTCACATGTCCCTTTGGTACTTTTGCCTATTGACAGATGTCTTTTGGACTGTGTAATGTCCTAGGTACTTTTCAGCGATGCATGGTAATCATTTTTTTGGATCTTTTAGAAAAATGCATCGAGCATTTTATGGATGATTTCACAATTTATGGTGATTCTTTGGATGCATGCTTAGATAATTTAAATCATGTTCTGGATAGATGCATGGAAATTAATCTTGTTCTAAATTGGGAAAAGTGTTATTTCATGGTAGAACAGGGAATATTACTTGGTCATGTTATGTCATCAAAAGGTCTTGAAGTTTATAAAGCTAAGATAGATGTTATATCTTATTTTCCTTACCCTGTCAGTGTGCGGGAGATTCACTCTTTTCTTGGTCATGCAAGATTTTATCGAAGATTTATCAAGGACTTCTCAAATATTGCTCTACCCTTATGTAAGTTGATGCAAAAATATGTGCACTTTCAGTTTGATGATGAATGCAATGAGGCTTTTGACACTTTAAAGAAATTATTAACTTCTGCTCCTGTCATTCAACCTCCAAATTGGAAGTTTCCATTTGAGATTATGTGTGAATTAGCAAGCAACTATTAAGTGGGGGTTGTTTTGGGACGAAGGATTAACAAAGCCGTTCATGCCATCTACTATGCTTTTTGGACTTTGAATGAGGCTCAGATAAACTATTCCACAACTGAAAAAGAACTTTTATCTGTGGTTTTTGCTATAGATAAATTTTGATCATATTTGCTTGGTACTAAAGTTATAGTTTATTCTGACCATGCTTCTTTCAAGTATTTGCTCACCAGGAAGGATTCTAAACCAAAGATTATTCGATGGATTCTGCTCCTATAAGAATTCGACTTAGAGATCAAGAATAAGAAAGGTGCGAACAATTTAGTAGAGGATCACTTGAGTAGGCTATTGTGAGCCGAGGAGGAGCTACAGTTACATGATTCTTTCCCAAATGAGCAGTTACTTTCCATCCATGCTGAGATTCTCTGGTATGCAGATATGGTGAATTATTTGGTAAGTGCATATTTTTCTAAAGAATTTTCCAAACCCCAAAAGGAAAAGTTAAAAAGTGATGCTAGATACTATGTTTGGGATGATCCATACTTATGGAAATTTTGTGATGACCAGATAGTTAGACTGTGTGTGTCTAACAGTGAATTTTAATCTATTCTTTTCTTTTGCCATTCTCATGCTTGTGGAGGACATTTTGGTCCAAAAAGAACTACTAATAAAGTTTTAAAAAGTGGTTTTTATTCGCCCTCACTTTTTAAAGATTCCTATTTATTTTGAAAAACATGTGTTAATTGCCAAAGGACGGGGAATATTTCTCAAAGAAATCAATTGCCCCAAACTCCTATGTTAGTTGTTGAGATTTTTTATGTTTGGGGTATAGATTTTATGGGACCTTTTCCTTCATCCTTTGGGAATTTATATATTCTTTTGGCTGTTGATTATCTCTCAAAATGGGTGGAAGCTAAAGCCACTAAGATTGTTGATTCTAAAGTTGTTGCAGCTTTTGTTAGAATTAACATATTTGTCAGGTTTAGAACACCATGAGCCATCATTAGTGATCGCGGAACTCACTTTTACAATAGGGTGTTAGCGACATTGTTCAAGAAATACAATGTTCTGCACAAAGTTTCTACATTCTACCATCCACAGAGTAATGGTCAAACTGAGGTGTCTTCGAGAGATAAAATCCATTTTGGAGAAGGTAGTCAACCCGAGCAGAAAAGATTGGAGTCTGAGATTAGATTATGCACTTTGGGCCTATAGAACTATGTACAAAACACCTATTGGGATGTCACCATATAGGATTGTATTTGGAAAACCATGCCACTTACCTGTTGAGTTAGAGCATAGGGCTTTTTGGGCAATCAAGCAGTTCAAAATGAGTTTGGAGGTAGCTGGAGCACACAGGAAATTACAGTTACAAGAGTTGGAAGAATTGAGGACTGAAGGCTATGAAAGTTCAAAAATTTACAGGGAAAAACCAAAGCTTTTCATGATAAGTAAATTGTGTGGAAAACTTTTGTTGTGGGATAAAAAGTGTTGCTATATCATTCTCGGCTTAAGTTATTTCTAGGTAAATTGAGATCTAGATGGGTTGGTCCTTTTGTTATCACTAATGTGTTTCCTCATGGTGCAATTGAGATTCAAAGTCCGAGCACATGCAAGATCTTTAAGGTGAATGGACATAGATTAAAGCCTTTCTATGAGGGGCATCAAGTGGATAATATTGAGATGGTGGAGCTAGACGATCTGATCTATAAAAGCTGAGAAGAGAGGCATGATGTCAAACTAAAGACAATAAACAAAGGCAGCTGCTTGGGAGGCAACCCAAGAACTCATATTTGATCTTTCTATCCCTTTATTTTATTTTTATTTTTAATTTTTTTTAGTTGCATGTTAGCTAGTAGTTCTTGTAATAACCGTGAATTTTAAGTCACTATATATTTATGTACATTATTGATGTTTAAAACTTTGTGTTATATAGTGATTTAATATGTGACAACATATGTGAAGTGGTGCATGGGTCAATTAACATATATACTATAGTTATAGATATATACATTTATAGATTTCATTAAAAAAATGAAAGCTTTGTAACCTAATTATATATTAGGTGAGACAATTAAATAACCTAAGGGTTATGGTAATAAGGAGAGGTTAGTATTTAATATGTATACTAACTTAAGTGGATAATCTTATTATTTCAAGTGACTAATAATTTTAAACCTAATTCTTGTGAACCTAATTAGGTTATGAGCTAAAGTCACATGTATAGGTAATTAAATTTCATAAGATTAAGAATGGAAACCCTAAATAATTAAATTGGGTAACATATATTAAAATTGTTAGACTATGTTTATTACATAGCCCAAAACAATTAAAGGAGGAATCCCAAATGAAATAAAATGCAAACCAATACTTAGCCCACTTGATTAAGGGTATTTTAGATATTTGATTAATCAAAATTGAGCATTAAAAATAAAAGCTAAATGGAGGATATTATGGGCTAGAGGGACGGCCATATTAGGCCATATAAGGAAACAAATTAAGTTAATCAATGTCCATTAGTAGTAACTCTTACACACAAGGACATGGTTGTCAAGCTCCCATTGGTTGTCACTTTATTAAGCATCCTTAATCATGATTAGACTAATTAAAGTGATAAGGCAAAGCTTTTATCCATGGGTTAAAGAAAGTGTGGGGGATAATAAGGAATCATCCATTCCATTTGCTAGAATACTCCACTTTCTCTCATTCTTCTTCTTCTTTTCTCCCAAGCTAGCAACTTCAAGAGAGAAAAAAATGAGAGAGGTTCGGCCATATAGAGAGAGAAAAGGGAGAGAGGTTCGGCCATATAGAGAGAGAGAGAGAGGAGTGCTAGTTTGTTCATGCATCCTAAGTTAATCACTTACTTTGGTAAATCAAGGAAGGTTGCCATTAAATCAAGGTATAATCTAACCTTCATTTTCTTCTTCTACTTTGTTTTATAGCTTGAGTTTTGTTGGAGTTATGAACAAATACTCAAGATACCCTAGTCCTACATATCATCATGTATGGAACTAAGTATCTTGAGTGTTAGATCAAAGGCTTAGAGGAAGAATATGAGCATATGTTCTCTAGGGGTGAAAACTCTTGTTTTTCTTCCACTAAATCTTGTGTAACTCAAGTTTTACAACTTAGATTTGTGATCCGTCGAAGGGGGGGTGCTAGATGCATGAGTTATCTAGTAAACCCAAGTGATAAAACACAAATCTAGAAAGTTTTGAAACTTTGGGGCTGTTTTTCCCAAAACAGTCCACTTGGAATGTTAAAGGTTCAAAAATCCTAAAATAGCTTCTATCCCATTTTTCTTAGAACTGTTTCGGACAGTTGCATGTCTTTTAAAAATATGGGAAAAATCACAGAGGTACCTTGGGAAGTTTCTACATGTATTGGAAAAAGAACGGATACGTTTCGAGTTATAGATTGCGCGTAATGACTATTTCCGTGAAGGACTCCAAAATATTAACCTTTGAATATCTCACTGTGTATACACTGGAAAATTCCGAAATTTGTACAGTGGGTTCATATATGTTAGGAGAGCATACGCTGAAAATTTTAGAGTTTTCTGAGCAAAACTAAATTTATGAAAAATGAAGCAAGATTCGAGTGTTTTGAGAACTTTAAAAATAGTAGATCATTTTCTAAAATTCCAGAAAAATTTGGGGATCCTTCTGGGTTCATATTCTGTCAAAATCCAGAAGACGGGAATTTTTGGAATCAATTTACTATTTTTTCTAAAAATGATTAAGTTATGAATAAAAGAAAATAAATAGTTTAAATGATGTCTTTAATAAGAAAATGTGATTTTTATGCTTGAATGCTCATATTATATCATATCCTGACTATCTTAGAGCACTTTGGTAATTTATGATAAGAAATAGTTTTTTATGACCTTTTATGGATATTAAATAAGAAGTTTAATAAAGGGTGAACAATTAGAATAAATTGTTTATTAATCCAATAAATTATTAAAATATTATTATGATATTAAAAATATTAGAATATGATATTGATATGTAATAA